>JAFMOD010000463.1:49226-112552 GCA_019802435.1 Corydoras maculifer
TTAAGCTGTATTAAATCCTGACGTCCTACAGAGTGGCTCACTGAATCACTATTGGGTGTTTGAGGGGCAGTTAGGCTATGTTCACTGTCAGGGTGTGAACTTGGAGATGCTGACCCCGACTGATGATCAGCTTCACAAGCTTTGGGAGGACCCTGAGCATAAACAGATGGACCACTGACTGTTAAATGATGCCCTGTAATACTCACACACTGTGGAAGGGCGTGGACATTGCTCAAACTTGAATCGCTGCTACTGACAACAACATTACCCACACTGGGTACACCAGCTGTATCCACACCACATCTATTCAAACCACTAGATTGCACATGTTCAGAATTAGAACTTAAATTTTGTTTAATTAGCCAGTACAGTTCTTTAATGTTTTTTTCTACCTGTTCCTGTTTATCTAAACTATGTAAAAGAGCAGTTTTAATATTATCTAAGTCTTTGGAAGTAACCCGCATTTGACCACTGGTTACTGTCATTAAATATGGAACATAATGGGAATAGATGCCTTCTCTCTATTCTTTCCCTATCACTGGAGTGTGGATGCATAACTTTGGGTCTGGCGCCATCTACTGACATACCCTGTAATGACGCATCCCCAACTTGTTGCTCCATTATAGGTAATTGTTTAAGTGGGTGTAAGGCTGCTAGCATAGCATTAGCTGCCTCATATGCAGGAGAAGCAATACCTGAGGTGGGGGTAATAGGTGTGTCTGTATTTATGTTAATGGGTTGAACCAGGGATGGGTCGGGGGAGGGTTGAATTGCACTAGGGCGGCCATCTTCCGCCCTTTGTTCACCCATTGTTCCCACTATTACCTTCACATGTTGTAAAACTAATTTGGTTCTAGCTAACTGATCCTCTACTTTACCAAGTTGCTTTTTACTTGTTAATAATTTTATACGTGCTTCCATATCTGCTTTATCCTTATGTATACGCACTTCCCCTTGCTGATACTCTAAAATTTTTAGCCTTTGGTCAGGTGTGAGGACAGGCTCTTCAGGGCTTGGATACAATCCCCTGAGGGCCCAGTTTTGGAACAATTGATTAATTTTACAGTATTCTCTCTCCCTATCTTTTTCAGGTGTTGTATCTTTAATCCTATTTAAAACAATATCCTTAAGCTGTCCTGCAGTTAGATCGGCCATTTTAATTAAGTTATCTAAGATATATAACACTGGTAAAACACAAAGTTACCAATTTGCTTACCAATTTTACTTGACCCACTTTATTTTAAAACCACTTCACTTAAAACCACTTACCAGCTAGAATTCACAAAATAAACCTCCAAGTTACAACCAACAAGTACAAACCAGAAAAATAGAACCTCTGAACTGATTTCAAACCACCAGCGTGCAACACGTGTTACTGTTCCACCCAAGCCAGGACAAAGACAAGACAAATACACACATACAAGATTTCCCTGATATTTGCACCGAAGAAATTTAGAATTTAGCCACAATTTGGAAATTTAACCTGCTATTCAGGCACGACGGGACCCCAGGCCTCGATCGTTCTGAGTCAATAATCAGCTATCTTTTCCAAACATTGGATACGAAATCTGTCGCCTACCCCGTTGAAAAATACTCCGATTCCTTATTTCCTAATTACTGGTCTGAAACCCTGTTTCACGCACCCAGTTAAGCCTAAAAAGCGCCTAGAACCCAGTTCTATCCATAAAAAACGCTTATAACCCAAATGTGGGGCGTGGTACCTTTCTACAACTTCACACCACTTTTCGCGCGTTCCTCTTAATAACTCAAAAACTACTGTTTACACTCGAGCATAAACTGCGGTGCCGATATCAGGAATGGTACAAAAAAAATCTACCTTTAAGTGTTCAGAAAGAATTCTGATAAAGCAATAATTTATAACACTTACGGACTCCGGCATTAACACACACTCATTACACTAAATATCAAATGCAGCTAAACTAGGCAGTAAATCTGCTTACCTTTTGTTGGCGCCTGCAATGAGTGTGCATGAAATCAGAAGTCCATGTCCTGTATTAAATTATTTTCGTTCTTTCACCTTCCCAGAAACCATCCTCTGCTACCATTTGTTAGGATCTTTTTGATTTCTGGAAAAGCAAAAGAACACGTCGATGCAAGATGGCCGTTCTCAACTGGTTTATTGAAAACAAAAGGAATCTTTTCTGAACACCGTCAGGAAGTAACGCTGGCCAGCGGTCTGCCCATTCAGCTTCAGGTGTTAAGTACGCCTTCAGGTCCGAGTGAGAGAGAGAGAGAGCCCATCCAAGGGTTACCTGTATATATTGTTACGTCTAGTTCCCGCCCCTTAACTGACTAAGCCAATTGCAGATTACCCCCCTAGGTTTTAAATCAGCCAATCCCAGCCCTGTATTTTCCAGCGGCGGCAAAATCAAATATCCTTTGTTAGTCTTTCGGCCATATTGGGACTCTCATTATGTTTAAGAAATTTAAAATTTCTGACAATACATAATAGACATAAGACCCAGTCTCCGCGATCATTGGCTGCACAGATAGGTGAGCGTGGTTATTATCTCTGTTCATAATATCGTCAGCAGCTTTCTGGTGAATTTGTTCTTAAAAGCTTAAATGTGTATTTCATTCTCTTTCCCCAGTGTCCAGGCTTTACATCTACAGTATAAGTTGCTACAAGGCTTTTATCAGTCCTAACTGACTTATTTTTACAGATCTTTGTGAAGTTGACCATTACCCCCATGGCCATGGCCATTTAGTCTGCAGTGTTTGTTTTTCTACATCACAAATATATGAAAGAGTCTACTTTCTCTAAAAGTTTATCTTCAGTGTTTGTCATTACTTTCATTTCAGCTGCATTAATATTCATTTTACATTTTTTCGCAGCCTTCTTCATGTGATACTACTCCACTACTCATTTCCCTCCATTGGCTCCCTGTAGCTGCTCGCATTCAGTACAAGTCACTGACTCTGGCCTACAGAACTATTTCTGGATCTTCCCCCTCCTACCTTCACTCTATCTTTTCAAAATACACTCAGACTCGTTCACTTTGCTCCAGTGATGATTGCCGCCTGACGATTCCACCTCACCGACGAGCTAATTCTCACTCCATGGCGTTCACCACTGCAAAATGGTGGAACGATCTTCCCAACTCTGTCCGTAAGGCAGAATCAGTAAGCAGTTTTAAGAAACTACTGAAGACGCATCTCTTTAACAGATACCTGTTGTAGAAAATAAATAAATAAATAAATTACAGCGATGGATTGGTGCCCTGTCCTGGGTCTATCTGCCCAGCGTCCGAAACGTTCTCACCTGGATGGGCATGGGATACCCCACCGCGACCCTAATAGAGGATAAAGCGGAAGATAATGAATAAATGAATAAATAAAATAAAGGGGGGGGGGTGCAGCATCAAATAACAATAAGGTTTGATGAATTTACAGTATAGTTGGTTTTCTCCATAACTTCTGACTTGTAATGTTCTCATTTGTCTCATTTGGATAAAAGCGTCTGCTAAATGACTAAATGTAAATGTAATGATACACGAGATTCTGTAGTTTTTTTTGTGATTTGGCCAATAAGACATCTGCAGATGAGATGGCCCAGGAAAAGGTATGAAAACATTAGATATTTTAAGCATGATTGTATTTAATGTGAGGAGATTTGTGGCTGGTTCAGAGCACAAAAGTATTCCTGCTGATAAAGGCATAATAACATTAGATATTGACAGACAAATGATAGGTTTATGACAGACAAATTCATTGGATTAAGAGAGCCGTGACTAAAATGCCATTACAAATCAACAAAACGTTATTTGAACCTGATGCCTGGTGCCTCTGGAGTCTTGCAAACCTCAGGATCTTTTAAAGGGTTATAGTGGTGTGTAAACCTACTATTTGGCCACCCCTAACCAGTCTCCACCATCTTCAAAAAGGCTGTGAGCAAGGAGGTGGCATAATATTTTGGGCTAGAATTATGGGGCGAGGTAGGCCCCTCATGGGTCCCTGTAAGGTTGTAATGTATTATGGAGACTCATTTGTCTGATATATTAGAGATTGAAATAGATTTTTGATATAGGTTAGTCATATGCTTGGAAGTTTATATTTATATTATTCTTAATCATTTAAATGCATTTCATTTATATCATTTATCATTTAACCATTTACTATAATGTACTATGATGCTTTAATCATGTTGATCTTATGAACCTTAGAAGGCCTCACTTTCCCTAGTGAAAGGCCTAACTGATCTTGGCTTCTGTCTGAGAAATACATGTTTGCTAGTTACTGTCCTGTGGAAAATGATTGGGCTCAAGCTTCACACAGTTGGGACATGGGTTGTATTGACTAACTGTGGTTCTTTCACATGCACCTGGTTAGCAGACTGTGAGAAGAGGCTAGCAGTCTGTCGAAAGAATGCCCTTGTTTTGTGTTTTATTTGTTTATATCTACCGATATAAACAAGCTATCAATCATAATCGAAGCATTGATGATCAACACTCGCGTGGTTGTGTTTTCTTCCCAAACATGTGCACTTTGGCACACAGAGGGCTCCGGCATCAGGGACAGAAGCATTATTTGCAGTCAGCGTGTTTCCTGACTGAAAGCTGACAATAGGGTCAGCTTTTGATTTGGCATCGGGACCGCAGCTATTTGGTCGGCTCGGGATTTGGAATCTAACAATTTGGGGGCTCATCTTGGCTTGGGCTTGGGTGTTTATTCCTTTTATTCCTGTCTCATCCCTTTATTTGGTGCCTAAATTCCTAATATTTTATGCTATAGTGGTTTTAGTTATATTGCTATTTTAAAGCTGTTAAAGAGGGGTTATTATAGTAGAGGGCATACGCACCTATTAGCACAGCCAGTGTGTTTCCTGGCTGGGACTAGGTCTTTCACAGGTGGTGATATTTTCGCAATATTTTCTGATACGCACCTTTTCACAGTCAGTGTGTTTCCTGACTGGGGCCAGGTTGGGACCAGGTCTTACAAAGGTGGTGGTTACGTTATAATACGTATGGGTATAAAGACCACGCACCTTGACAGTCAGTGTGTTTCCTAGCTGGGATCCGTTCTTACACAGGTGGTGAAGCTATACAACCCTGTCCACTGATAGGAGACTCTTCTCTGTGCTGATCCAATATATTGCCTTGATTTTTGGTACTGTTACGGTGTGTTTTATTTGTATCAGTATTTCTCTTGTTTCTATTATAAGACCATTAGGGAGTAGGTTCAAAGAAACCTCCAAAAACCCAGTCCAAGGGAAACTCCGTCAGACTGGGTTTTTAGGTTCATAGGGGGATTTTACACAATGTTAACACAATTTATGATAATCTGTCTAGGTGGTCCTAAATTTTAAAACAACTCATTGGTTATCCACAGCAAGGTTCTTTTGAAGAAACACACTGGTTTAACAGTAAAGACATGATATTTAAAGGTGCAGGGGATCTTATGATAACATGTCACAATTTCTTATTAGATAATAAAGATTATAATCTCTTAACATGCCAAACACCGTCTAATCTTTGTTTCTTTTCCTCCACTTGCTTTGAGCACGTGATTACAGATGATCTGAGTCAGATGACATGCTACATCTGGTGAATCTGGTTATTAATCTGGTTATTAATAGTAGCGCTATTAACTTTGTTAAAGTGTTTTGTGGCTTACTTTGGTTTATGAGTTTAAATATTTTGGTTTGAAGATATTTTGTGCTAAAGGAGGTATGAATGTGTGTTTTGTTCTAAAATCATTCCACCATTTTTCCTATTTTGAACTTTTTTTCAAGCTTATATTCTAGATGAATATAACAAAAGTGAGAAATAATAAAACTATCATAACCACTGTTACACTCGCCTACCTAGAGATTAAAGCAGCTGCGCATAGGAAGCGCAGAGCTGTCGCGCTCTAACGCGCTGAAGGGAGCCAGGCACGCAGGTAGCAGGGAAATGGAAATTTATTTAAAGGTGTAGTACACCACAAAACAAAGGTACCGACGAGTGAACATAACTTAAACCCACGAAGTGCACCGAGGACAGGGAAAGAAGGAAATAAATACAAATGAAAACCAATCACGTGCACAACACAACCAATCAACGGAAAGAGATAATTAAACAAACTAAATACCATTAATTAAAGTAAATGAACAAACATGGAACAGGTGCCCTAGGCACCCGTTACAGTACCCCCGCCCCTACGGTCACGCAACGGGAGGACGCGACCAAGAAAAAAAATAATAATAATAAAAATCCCGGGGGGGAAGGGGGGGGTCCTCCGCCCTCCTCGATCCCACTGGCTATGCAGTTCGGTGGGCGCCCTCTGCGGACGAGGTGAGGGAAGCGCCCTCCGGCAGTTCAGTTCGGTGGACACCCTCTGCGTGACGAGGTGGGCGCCACTGGTGCACTGGCCCCTGGACCTCGGGCTGGGCGGTGTGCGGCCCCTGGACAACGGACTGGACGGCGTGCGCCGGTTGGACCTCGGCGGGCAAGCACGCTGGGTGGACCTCGGCGGGCACGCACGCTGGGTGGACCTCGGCGGGCACGCACGCTGGGTGGATCTCCACCTCGGGATCGCCATCCTGCATACAGTAGAGGTACACCCCCACCGTTACACCAAAGAATGGATGTCGATGCTGAAAGGGAGGGGATGTCAATGCTGGAAAGTCATGGTCAGTATCTCAGGACCAAGAGAGCTGTCCAGATAACCAAGTCTGCCATGTCTGTGAGCAACTGTTTCAATACAAAGCCTGACAGTATTTGTGCAACATATAGTTAACATATAGGAACAGGACGGAGTCCAGAGTTCAACGCAGAGAATGTTTATTAGTAATAATACTCGGTAGGTGACAACGGAGCAAACCGAAATCGAGCTTGCACTTGATGCCGCGATGATGACGATCACCAGCACCGCTGAGAAGAGAACACAATAGCAAATCCACAATAATACAAACACGAGAGCAGAAGGGTGAGTACACACGAACCAACACGAAGTGAAGACCGAAACGGAAGCAAGAAATGAGGAGAAAATGAAAAAGCCAATTAGAAAAATGGAAGTTAGAACTTTCAGAAGTTAGGTGATAGGGGGCGGTCCTGAGTCTGCGAAAGGCGATCCCCAGGAGCGCCCACGGAGGGCACCGATGTGACACATGGGCTACCCCAGGAATATTTAACTGCTAACGAACTAGACCTGACCTGACTGACAATACATAATGAGGACAAGGACTTTTGAATGATAATTGTATGTTCTCCACAGGAGCAGGATAAAAAGTTTTGCAGAGATATTAATAATACATAACGATTAAAGTAACTTTTCTTTGCAGCAATGTTGTACATTGTACATTCATGCATGTTTCTTATCAACTGACTGATAAGAGTTTTATTTTCTTCAGGCTGTGCACTGAATGTGGCCTCAACAGACTTCACATTTAACACATGTGTATTAAACATATGTTGTGTGATTTGCATGAAAAAGTTATTTTTCAGAGTCTGTTTGATGTTATGATTAACCTCACTAATCAAACATGTCGATTTGCAGGTTCTAGAGGACAGGGCTGACATAACAGTGTGGACCAGCCCAAATAATAACTGCTTGTCTATTTTTTTTACTTTTACAGTATTTCACGAATTGCTAATCATTACGAGCGCCCCGATAGCCCACGCGATCTCCAGATCCGCCTCTTGCGCCAGCTTGAAGTCAGCCCGTGAGACCTGAAACAACTCGCTGGTGGTCCGGTCGTTCGCGTTGACAGCAGCACACCGCCCGATGACTTCCGTGGCCTTCACCTCAACGTGTTGGCAATACGGACAGTTCGGCTTGACAGGGCATCAGCATTACCATGTCGTTGCCCCGCCCGGTGCTCGATTTTGAAGTGGTACTCCTGCAACTTGGTGATCCACCTCGCCAACTGACCCTCCGGTTCCTTAAACTGCATCAGCCAGGTCAGTGATGCATGGTCAGTCCACAGTGCAAACCTAGCCCCGTATAAGTACGGCTGGAAATGTCCCAGTCTAGCCACCACCGCCAACAGTTCTCACCGCATCACGCAATAGTTCCGCTGACTAAAATAGGCGATCACCCGCTCGGCCCCATCCTGCACCGCAAACCGCCCCCAAACCGTGATTGCTCGCGTCCGTGTCGATGATGAACCTCTCCCCAAACCTTGGGTAAGCCAACACCAGGGCTCTGCACAGTTTTTCCCGCAATAACACGAACGCCCAATCCGCTTCGTCAGACCACGTGAACTTCACACCCCATTCGGTCATGCGGTGTAATGGGGCAGCAATGTCCGCGAAACCTCACACAAAACGGCAGACCCAGGAAGCTCCGTAACTCCGTTAAATTCCGCGGTTTCGGCCAGTCCCGCACAGCGTCTGTCTTTCTCGGGTCTGTCTCGACACCCGCCCCGCTCACAATGTGACCTAAAAAGTTCACCCGCCGCTGTAAAAACGAACACTCCTCAGGGTTCATTTTAAGATTTGCCTCCCTTATCGCATTGAGAACCATTTCTAAGTTGGAGAGCGCCATGTCGAACTCACTGGCATGAACCAGGACGTCTTCCAAATAGACCACGAAATTTTGGAACATGTTCTAGCACGCGGTCCATGAGTCTCTCGAATGTTGCAGGCGCATTACACAGTCCGAAAGGTAACACATTAAAACGAAAATGCCATTTTCTCTCTAGCTGAAACAGAGAGGGGTACCTGCCAATATCCACTGTGGAGATCCAGTGAGCTGAACCATGCCGAACCCACCAAGCGATTTTCCAACCATTTTCGTGTCGTCTAGCCATAATAGCTGTTTGGCGGCTGGTTCTTTGGGTTGTTGGCTAAACCGCCCTTTCAGCGCTCCAGTGAGATCTGCCAGATTACGCATTCCGGCGGCAGCTCTCCTAATATACTTAACGCTCGCCCCTGCAGCGCCAGTCCTAGTCGTGCTGCTGCCTCGTCATCAGTCCAACTCGAGTGTCTTCTCACTATTTTCACCTAGGCCTCGTACGATTCCCAGTCGGCCTCACCCAGTCGGATTCCCAGTCGCTGCATCCCCTCGACTGTCGGCCGGGTGTTTTCCAAATCCATCTCCCGTCCCGACGTGTTTCGTCCCCATTTTTCGATCGATCGACCGCCAGTGCACGATCCAGGCAATCGGATCCCACTTCTGACACCAAATGTGGAATAGACGAAGAACTGATGCAGAGTTCAGATGCCATCATAATCAAACTGTGTTTAATAATGAGAACGTGAACGTAACTCCAATAACTCCAACACTTCAACAACCAGACACGCGAACCCCTTCCCTTATATACATGTATTTTACCGCGGCATATACATGTATTTTCCCATTGGCAGGGCATCCTGCCAAACCGCAACGTGTACGCCTGCCCCGCGGTACATCCCGTGAAACGGGGCAACTTCCCATTGGCAGGGCAACCTGCCAAGCCGTGATGTGCGCGCCAACACGTAGAGTCCCGCGCTACAATATAGATATTATTTTGAATACTATATTAGGTTCGGTTTGTTATGTTTACCCACCAAGTGGGGTGGAAGAGAGCAGTACAGTCTGACCCTCACGTAGTGGGGGGGCTTAACCCATTCCAATTAGCTTAAGGGGACTATAGGTTTCAAACAAATTTTATGACATTTTTTTATTTTAGTTTTTGTTTGTAAATTTATAAGTTACTCAACAGTCTAGATTTTGTTCTATCTTCTTATGTGTGTGCAGCTCCCTGGTAACAGAAGCAAAACCAGACCCTATAATTTTAAATTATTCTACAACACCATCTTTCCCCTGGATGTTGCCCATACCCTCGTGCCCCTATGAATACTGGCTGTAATATTCTCACAGTCTAACTGTTATATATAAATTGCCTACGTATAGCATCAATATGCTGCGCTATTTATATAAATACAGACGGACACTTTTGGTGTGGTTTACACATGAACAGATTCTTTTATTCCACTGTTGCTCAACACATCATTGGTCTTCTTCATAGCATTCCCTGCTGGTGGAGTGTAGGGTTAACACTAATAACATCAATACATCACAACTCCTCCCTTCTTATTCAATTTCTGGCAATTATGACAACAGTAGCCTTATATGGGTACAATAGAACTACTATAAATATTTACATCAAATGAACAAATTCTTTGTGTATATATGTCACCATGAAAAATTTGAAACAAACAAAAGAAAACTAACTTAGGCTAGGGGGTAGACTGCCCCATCACCTAGAGTGTGTCAAGGGATTATTCTGCACTTTTCTTCAGACTACACTCTCTTAACTGAACACATGCAAAACCTCAATTTATAGAGTCAGTTTATCTGGTGGTCTGTGGTTACGTCTGGGGTACCGTCTCAATGTCTGTTGGTGTGTCGCTGAAATGTCAGTGTGAGCCATGTCTGACTGCTCTGCTGATGTAGTGGTCTGCTCGCTGATCAGACTGGGTGCTTCAGGCTTGTTACCTGGATTAGTCGGATCGTCCACGTGGATCGTCCACGTTGGATGCAGGATGCACATCAACTGCAGCTTTGGTGATGTTAGGGTTACAAGCCGTCATCTGGTCAGCATGTCGATTCCACGTATGTGTTGATCCCACTCTGACCTGGTAGGATACTTGACCAGCCTGTGATGTAACAGTACCAGCCGTCCACTTTTCCTCCCCCTTCCGGTAATCCCGAACAAGGACTGGATCGCCGACACTGAACATTCTGGCCTTAGAGTGCACTGCCCGGTAGGTACACTGGGCCCCTTGTGCGTGACTAACCACTGCTGCCACACTCGGCTTTAACAAGGAACAGCATTGCTGGTGCCTCCTGAGTCGTTGCATGAGGAGTGTTCCTATATTGAAGCAGGAAAGCGTCCAGTCTCTTTTGAACAGTCGAGGTTCCCTTTGATGACTTCATGGAATGTTTAAAGGTCTGCACGAAACGTTCGGCCAGACCATTCGTTGCAGGGTGGAAAGTAGCTGAGCGCACGTGCTTAATGCCATTAGATGTCAAAAATCTGGCAAAGACGTGAACTGCGGTCCATTGTCACTAACGAGCACTTCAGGAACTCCATAATGGCTGAAAAGACCCCTAAGTACCTGAATCACTTTCTGTGACGTAGTCGAGTCCATAATTATAACTTCAGGCCACTTCGAGTGAGCATCGACTACCATAAAGAACATGCATCCTTCAAACGGGCCAGCAAAATCAATGTGAATGCGCTGCCATGGGGCTGCAGGCCAGGGCCATGGGTGCAGAGGTGTAAGACTTGGTGTTCTCTGAATGTGTTGACAGGACACACACATTTTGCATTTTTCTTCAATCTGGGCATCAAGACCAGGCCACCACACATAGCTTCGTGCCATGGCCTTCATCTTGACTACTCCAAGGTGCCCCAAGTGTAGTTCTTCCAGCACCTGTGTGCGCAATTTAGGTGGAACGATCACCCTGTTCCTCCACATAACACAGCCTTGCAGTAAGTTCAGTTAATTTTTCCGTCTTAAATATGGTGAGAGACTACTGTCTGACTCCCTGATGGTGGGAAAACGGCCAGTAGATACCATCTCCATGACCTGAGACAATGTGATTTCCGATCTGGTTTCTCGCCTCACATCAGCGCAACAAATGGGCAGACATTCCAGGTGCTTGATGAGGAAAGTGTCAATTGTCCCCTGTTTGTCTTTATGCAGTACGGGAAGTGGCAGACGGGACAAATCATCAGCATTGCCATGATCAGCAGCAGGCTGATACTTGATGGTGTAGTTATGTGCTGCTAGTATGAGTGACCACCGTTGTAGCCTTGCTGCCGCCATTGAAGCGGGCGGTGCTCCGTTAACAGGGTAAAGTGGGGACCATATAAATATGAGTGAAAACGCCTAACTCCATAGTTCCGCTCTGCTTTGTTCAATGTCCATTAAGCAAACGCTATAGGTCCCTCTTCGCCACTCGGAAATTTATGGGAAATGACAGCTCCCACCCCGTAGGGCGAAGCATCGCAGGCCAGTATGACTGGAAGTGCTGGATCATAGTGTGTTAGAACGCTATTGCTTGCGAGTTGTTCTTTTGCTTTGCAGAATGCCCTGTTGCACTCTGTAGACCACTCCCATTTCATCTCTTTCTGCAACAATGCATTCAATAGGTGTAGTAAAGTAGATAGATTTGGGACAAAACGTGCATAATAGTTGATAAGCCCCAAAAAGGAACGTAACTGACTTGTGTTAGTGGGCTCCGGTGCATCCAGTATGGCACGGATTTTGTCAGGTGACTTATAAAGTCCTTTTGAATCAATTACGTGCCCTAAATACTCCAGTGAACTGCAGAAAAACTCGCACTTCTCTCTTTTTACTCTCAACCCAAACTGTTCCAACCGACTGAGTACAGCCTTTAAATTTTCCAGATGATGAACGTCGTCCTTGCCTGTCACAAGGATATCATCTAGAAAACAGTGGACGTTAGGGAGTCCTTGCAACACTTGATCCATAATCTTCTGAAAGATTGAGGGCGCAGAGGTTATCCCAAAAGGTAGGCGATTGTAACAAAACATGCCTTTGTGTGTAGTGATGGTGAGATATTTCTGTGAATCTTCACAGACAGGCACCTGTAGATATGCCTGTGACATCCAGTTTGCTGAAATGATCTCCTCCGGAAAGAGACGCAAACAGATCTTCAATGCGGGGTAATGGATAATGTTCAATGCATAGAGCCGGATTAACGGTAATTTTAAAATCCCCACAGATTCTCACACCACCATTTTTCTTGATGACAGGCACAATTGGGGTTGCCCATTCTCTCAGGGAAGTTTTCAAGTGCTGGGATTCTCTAGCTACAGTTTCCATTGACATTGCAATGTCCACAGCACGCTGAAAAGTTAATTTGTCTTCCGTTAACAATTTCCTCTGTATACCTTCATTGTTTAAGCCACACACAAATCTATCACGCAAAGCGTCTTGCAAATGAGCATCAAATTCACAATGTTCGGACAGCTTCTTCAAAATTGCCACATACTGTGCCACACTCTTACCTTCCTCCTGATTTCTCTTGTGGAAACAGAATCTCTCCGCAATCATTATGGGCTTTGGAGAGAAATGGTCGTTTAAAATCTTCACGAGGTCTGCGTACGGTTTACTACCCGGTTTATCTGGAGCAAGCAAGCTGCGCAATAATCTGAATGTCGTTGCCCCAATCTCACTCAAAAACACGGCAACTTTCTTTTCCGTCGGAACGTCATTTGCCTCAGTAAAATGTTCAAACCTTTCAACGTATGTCGACCATTGCTTCATGGACTCGTCAAAGGCATCAATATGACCGACGAGCGCCGCCATTCTCGTAAAGTCCGCTCCGGTGGGTTACTTAACTCGTCGCCAATTTGTAATATTCTCACAGTCTAACTGTTATATATAAATTGCCTACGTATAGCATCAATATGCTGCGCAATTTATATAAATACAGACGGACACTTTTGGTGTGGTTTACACATGAACAGATTCTTTTATTCCACTGTTGCTCAACACATCATTGGTCTTCTTTATAGCATTCCCTGCTGGTGGAGTGTAGGGTTAACACTAATAACATCAATACATCACACTGGCGAAGCCAAATACCATCTTACCATAAACTTATTATTGGTTTTTCATTGCATGATTATTGATTTTTGTAATGCATTGGATTAATTATTGTTATTCTTACATCTTTGTGTTATTTTTTCATCACACTTTTCATCACTAATTTGTTACAGGAGGAGCATTAGGAGAGATCTTGGGGATTCTGGTGGACCCTGTTTAGGTGGCTTTCACCCAAGCAACGGCCTTACCTATTCTATTCATCATGGTACTCCTGTTTTGTTTAAGAACATGCTACTGCCAATGTATCCAATGTATCCACACGTATGACGAACCTGGTTCCCCCAAAACTCTGACCTCCTGAGACCTGAGTAATGTATGCTGCACATCCTTTTAAGTGATCACTTTGTGATCAAAGAGGGGGCTGTAAGGTTGTAATGTATAATAGAGACTCATTTGTCTGATATATTAGAGATTGAAATAGATTTTTGATGTAGGTTAGTCATATGCTTGAAAGTTTATGTTTATATTATTCTTAATCATTTAAATGCATTTCATTTAAATCATTTATCATTTAACTATTTAACCATTTGCTATAATATACTATGCTGCTTTAATCATGTTGATCTAATGAACCTTAGAAGGCCTCACTTTCCCTGGTGAAAGGCCTAACTGATCTTGGCTTCTGTCTGAGAAATACATGTTTGCTAGTTACTGTCATGTGGAAAATGATTGGGCTCAAGCCTCACATGGTTAAGACATGGGTTGTATTTAGGGTAAACAGATTCCAATTCACCAGATGTGGGACAAAGACTATGTTTGTGTTGGGCAATGTGGGACACCAATGCACTGCAAATGAAAATGTGTGCTGTTACTTTATCTGGGTTTGAATCTTGTTTGGATTTTTGACTGGGAAACCTCCTTTTGAGCAACACGAGCCTCTCATTGTCAGCATCGTTTCAGGTCGTATTCACCTCCGTATGAAATGGAAAAATAAATCAGACAACCGACTCACAAAACTTTTTTATACACGCCTTGCACCAGGGGTGGATAGTTTTTCAGTCTTTGTTGTAGCTGCATTTTGTTTTTTTAACTGTACGGCTCATGTTTACCTTCTTTCCTTCAGATCTCGTGCTGCATGTTGCTTCTGTTCTGATTTGCATTGTTTGTGTTGGTGGGCGGGCCCTTAACATGCGTCCACGTTCATGATCGGTTGACATTCAAACAGCCCGCCTCTCCCCAATAACAGACAACACAGCTATCTAATGGCAGATTATAAACCACACATTTAAAAAAAACTGAAGAACAAATTCTGATTTTCAATAACAATGCGGGACAACATCTCAATTTGCGGGACGTGTTAAAAGTAACGAAATTTGGAAAAGTAACGAAATCTGGTCACCCTAGTATTGACTAACTGTGGCTCTTTCACATGCACCTTGTTAGCAGACTGTGGGAAGAGGCTAGCAGTCTGTCGGAAGAATGCCCTTGTTTTGTGTTTTGTTTGTTTCCATCTACCGATATAAACGAGCTGTGAATCACAATAAATCGAAGCATTTATGATCAACACTCGTGTGGGTGTCTTTTCTTCCCAAACTTTTGCACTTTGGCACACATAGGGCTCTGGCATCAGGGACAGAAGCATCATTTGCAGTCAGCTTGTTTCCTGACTGATAGCTGACAACCGGTCAGCTTTTGATTTGGCATCAGGACCGCAGCTGTTTGGTCGGCTCGGGATTTTGAACCTAACAGTTACCACTTCCATGGTACAGATGAACCGTGCTTTCCAGAGTAAAATTAAGCATTACAATACATGTATGGGTTAAAGAAGGTAAATCACCCCTTCGGCCTTCATCAGCTGCTTGAGATTTTCAGTCACTTTGGAGTGACTCATGATTTTTTCAAAATTAGCGAAAACTGAAGAGTTAGGCTGTCAGTTAAATATAGTTTGTTAAATAATTAAGAAAATAGCAGCAGGTGCCAGATTAACACCAATAACGTGCAAGTATCTGAAAGTAAAATTTTTTATGCTGTGCTATTCAATTTATGAAATAGGCTTAAAATATTGCTATTTTACTTATACTATCAGTATACATTTACATAGGACTACATCGTGACCTTGACATTAGGAAATTGTGTGTTGTTCTGTGGTTTTAATCTCCACTGCACTTTACATATTTGCCGCTGTCTTAATACATATCTGTATTATTATCATTCATATAATTTATTCTGTACACCATAATGAATGGTGCATACATGTGGTGTCATTACAAATGAACTCTGTAAACAGGAAACCATTTAGAACATTAACAATTACATATAGCAAGCACGTAATTTATGGTGATCTTTGGATATGTGCATGTGAGGCATTTTCAAAGTAAAAATTCTGATTTAGTAAATTATAATTATTGTATTAAATACCGTGAAAAAAAAAACTTTGTAACCTTGTAAATCAGAATTTTGAGATACTTTTGCCTTTTCTTTTCTTCTTAGTGGCAGAAATGAGCATACAAACAATAGTATTGCATTGCTCAAAATTTACAAAATTGCTCCCGGATTGCAGGAAGTTGTTCAGTCAAGGTTTACGTAAGGGTCCACACATGGATGGTCTCAAGATGCTTTACTTTTGGCATAACACCGGGCTATCAATCACATTTTTTTCATCAGAAATTCATTTTTCCAGTTTTCCCAGTCGTTGTCAGTCCAATATTTTTACTACCCACCATGTCAGTCATGTTCACGTTGTTCTTGATGACAAAGAGTTGCTTTTTAGTAAAAAGACAGCGTGCAGTGGCTCGCTGCCAGCACTGGGCAACTCGCAGGGCGGTTGATCTGTGGAGAAACGCACGGAGAAACGTGCGGAGAATCGCGCGGCGAATGTCACACGGCGAAGCGCGCGGCGAATTTCTAGCGGCAAGAAAAAACTCGCGGAGCGGGTGATCCGTGGAGCCGGGAGCTACCTCTTCACCACGTCCAGGTGCTTGCCGACGGAGCGGGCATCGGAGCCCGGGGCGAACCTAGCTAAAAACGCCGTCTCGAACCGGCTGGCTGAGGTGAGGCAGACGTCCCCTGTGGCCACTAGGCCCTCGGCCCACCTCAGCGCAGGTCCCAGGAGTCGGGAGAGTTAGAATTGCACCCTCTCTCAGTCCAAAATCTTCCGACTGGTCACCAGTTCAAACACCCTGCGAAAGCCGATAATGTAAGGGAGTGGCTTCAAAGCCACCCCGTCGCAGGGTGCCGGGAGCTTAATCGGGGCCGAGAGAGGGAGCACAATCTCCCCATAATCCGGGACCCGGTCGATTCCCCTCATCGCCCCATCCTCCAACCTAAAAAAATTAGATGGCGGGGCTAGCTCCAAGCTAAAGTAGTCGATTGCTGCAGTCGGGGAAATGGCTATTGGCAGGGCTTGCGCCGGGTTAAAGTAGCCGGGATGCTGCAGCCGGGGACTAGGCTTGCAGCGAGTCTAGCGCCGAGCTAATACAGCCGGTGCTGCAGCCAAACAACGCACCGAAAAGCCGGGGTACGCGGCCGCGGAGAAATAATGGACTTCGCAGGGTTGGAGGCCAGCATTTCTGTTACGATCGGGCGACGCTGTCCTTACGGAGGATATAATGGAAACAATAAAACACTAAAAGCTAAACTTAGAAAAGGATCAGCTTCTGTCTAGTCTCTGACTGAGCTAAGAGAGCAAGACCCTCTACAAAGACCCGAGTTACAGAACACATAAGTACACTCTTCCTATAAAACTTAATGGCTTTCCAGTCTTTAAATTCGAGTGCTAGTGGAGCTGAGTAGTTGTAATGTACCTTCAATAGTCGATCAAATTTCCGGTGCACTCTAATGTCATGTCCAAGGAAATCAGTCAATTGATCCATCTCAGTATCTTTGAGGTTGAGAACCTTTGATGAGGTGCACACATGTTTTCAGTTTAGAAGATGATACCATGGATAAAGAGCTGACAACACCTCCAGGAAATTGGCAACACCTCAAAAAGAAACAAGCAAGAAAAGCGGTTAGAGCCAATAAAACACAGCATTTAAGTTAGAATCAGTTTGATTTTGATTGGCAGTTTGGCTCCTCCGATTGGTTTTTACCATCAAAACATTATGGTGGGAGAAATGTCACCTTCATATTAACAGGGCTGACTGGGTTATAAAGACTTCAATTGGCAAGTCAACTGTATTTCCCCAAAATTGTGTGTGTACACATGTATACATGATGTCACTGTATATAGGTCTGTGTGGTTAAATGATTACAAGGTGTGAAAAGACAGCTTCCACAATGTGTTTTTGTACAGCATTTACATGACAATGTCACTGTGGTGCTATTTTCAGAGTACAGTAATACAATGCAGAGTTTGAGATTATTACATCAAGAATCACGTCACTTCAGCACTTCAGTCTTTACCTGTTTTAGCCCACAATCGAAAGTCAGTCAGACAACTCTGTTCTGACCTTTTATCTTCATACAGTAAAAAATTTATTTTAGCAGCAAAACAAAAAAAAATGTTAAAAAATATTGTTTTGCCAACAATTAAAATACAAACATATAGGTAATATTTAAATCAGTAAATTACCTAAATTAGCCTGAAATAAAAGAAAGTGTGTAATGTACAGAAAATTACTTAACTGAACCATCTCTGAACAAAGATTTGTTAAAAATTTCTCTAATCAACCCTCATCGGGTTTTCTAGGTTCGGCACATGTCGATTTACCCGATTATTAAGTCCAGGTGCATCAGCTTCCTCCTCCCACACTTCCTCCTATTTAGCTTTTTGGGATTCGCAATTCCATGTGTAGGATGTTTGTTCCAGTCCCCATTATGCTAACCCTGGGGCTTGTCCCTACAGAGCCCCTAAAGTGACATGGAAGAAAAAATATATAGTGCAAGATCTCGCATTAATTTTTGCGAGATCTCGCAATATTTTAAAAAACTAATGCAGGATCTCGCAAACCTTTCATGAGTTGATGCAGTTCTGTTCGCTTAGCCATAGTGAATAGGAGTCATGGAGGAAGATTTGGAACAGTTCTTGCGGTTGAGTGAGGTCCCATTACTAGATATCGTGCACATGAAAAGAGACAAGGTGAGCATATATTTTCCCAGTAACATAATAAATCAGCGTAACAACACAGCTATAAATAATGCTACACAATAAGCAGTGCTGTTTTAAGGCATGTGGTGGCCTCAAGCAAAATGCCCCACTGAACAAATATTACTTAAGTTACCAAAAGTTTTTGCAACGAAGAGGCAATGGACCGTATACAAGACCTCTTTTCTGTGATTTATTCACAAGTACGCACAACTTTTTGCACGTTATTGATTTGTTAATTAAAATCAATTTCCGATGGCTCATCCCTCCCCTGTAACATAAAGTTACATAAAAACTGTTTAGTATGATGACATGACATGTAAGCGACATGGCAAGAAACACATACTGTAGATACTGTTCTACCTGAATATGTTTATTACGAAACTATTTTTGAATAGTTCACAAATATTCAGAGGATTCAGTGAAGAAACTATTGCTAGTAATAGCACTTTAAAGTGAACAGTGACCTTGAAAATTTGTTTTGATGACCATTTGTGTATTAACAATGGTTAATTTACCTTCAATCCATGTCTTTAAAATGTGGGAAGAAAACCATTGCGGACACGAGGAGAGCACGGAAACTCCACCGAGATTGGGATCCAAACCAGGAATCCGTAGCGCTGAGAGGAGAACATGCTAACCACTAAGCCACAATGCTGCTCCCTCTTTGCTTCTTAACATTTATAATTTGTTTAAAGTTGACATATTAAGAATTTCTTCGTTTTTTTTTGTTTTATGTTTGCAGGTTGACAAGTCAGTGATTTCCGTTATGACTGATGAGCAAATGGCCAAATATATCACTTCATATGGTGACAGAGTAGCTGTCCTTTCCTTCTGTCGACAAACAATGTGCAACCTTGATAAAGAGACTATTATAGAGAGATTGAGAAATAAAATAGAAACTCAGAAAATTAGACCAAAGACAATGGGTGTGCTGTGTGGTACATTAGATGTGTGCCAAAAATTTGGTGAGCAGATGGCAAGACAAAGAAATACTGCAGCAGAGAAGACTTCCAGCAAAATTCAAAATTGGATGGCTTAATTTTTTTAATAATCAATACCATCAAGTCAGAACCAGCACATGCAACTGTGGAAAAAACAACTGTCGCTCAGATCTTAGAGCTGTGAAAGGAACTATTTTTCCTAAATGGGCACTCAAACAAAGGGCAAGTTGTTAAGTTTACATTCGAGGTCTGTGACTTTTAAAGAAAGCAAATTGTTTTGGAGGACACTGTTGGTAGACTGTATGACGAAACCAAACTGAAGCTGCTTAGATTTTACATTTGCACAAAAAAAAGAGATCAATGTAGTGAAGATTCTACATCTGAGGATTTATCAGCATCACTAAATGAGCAGATTCACAGTTGACTGAGGATGAATCTAATCTTGATGCAGATCATTCAATTGCAGATCTACTGGTTCAGGAGAGTGACATAAACGAACAGGTCTGTGGCAGTAAGAACAATATTTGTTATAAAGTAATAACAAATAATGACAAAATAAAATAGATTTTGCTGAAAGAATAAATTTCAGGTAATACCTTTTTTAAAAATCATTATCATGTATTTAATAAAACATATAGTGTGTGCTGACAGTGGTAAGTACAAATTTTATTACCAGTAAAAAAAATTTTTTTATATATATTAATGAGAAATATCACCTGTATATTACATTGCTACGAATGTAACACAGAGATTGAATGAAAATGTAAGCATTTCTAGTTATATAGCTAAAAGTTTTAGCTATATAACTAGCTAAAACTTTAGCTTTAATCACAACATCCCTGCATTACCCACATTGGTAACTTCAGTGGACCTGGGATTTAAACTCCCAATCTTCAGATTGACAGCCCAACGCCCTAACCACTGAGCTACCGTTCCCTCAAGACTTTCCTATCTTCTCTAAAATTATTGACCTGACTGAAACAGATCCTAATGTCCCTCCTCAAAATGAGCCTGCTTACAGCTTTCAAGACACTTTTGAAGAGGTTGCATAAGTAGATGTTGCAGATACAGTTTTATGGGTTTCAGAAAAAGCCTTTGCCATGCAGATGGAGATGAGATAGTTGTGATCACATTGAATTACATCAATAGTGAGGATGATACACAGGTAATAATTATGTGATTAGATTAAGAAAAGGCGGCACGGTGGCTTAGTGGTTAGCATGTTCACCTCTCAGCACTAGGGATTCCCCGTTCAAATTCCCATCTGGGTGGAGTTTCCATGTTCTCCCTGTGTCTGCCCTCCCCTCCGGGTTCTCTGGTTTCCTCCCACAGAAATATATGTATATATATGTATATATAATCAATTATCTGTCTATCTCTATCAATCTGTCTGTTGTCTGTCTATCTGTATTTTATAGCACTGTGGCTTTCTTCTTGCAACTCTGCCATGTCAAAGCATCTTTGTCATTTAATCTGTTCTGTTTTACTCATTCTTTAGATTACTGAAATGCTCTCAGCTAGTGACCTGCCTCTACTAGCTGCACAGTCCATACATGGGGAGGCAATGGAAAGTTCACAGGTGAGATGCATACATAGGATTAGTATCATTTTGATCTTAATATAAAACATCAGATTTAGCATATTTTCACCACTGCTTTATTAATTAAACATTATTACTTACAGGACAGTAAACAAAATCTCCTACCACAAGATTCGCCGGCAAACCAACATTCCCCATCAACCCCACCTGACAATCCAGAATGTCTAGGGGGCATACGATGTGTATCAGGATTAAGGTTGTTGAAGAGCTTTTGGCTGTGTTTATGGACAGCATAATACATTTTACTTTAAAGATGGATTTTGCAAATTAAAAGGCTGTTGATGATGCAGGAGTGTCAAGAGAGGTTTACACTGCATTTTGGGAACAATTTCTTGAACAGTGTGAAGGAGAAACAGAGCGAGTGCAAAGCTGAGGTCAGACTTCTGTGAAGCTAAATGGCAAGCGGTTGGATGGAACTGGGTAAAAGGATTATTAGACCACGGGCTCATGCCAGTAATGCTATCAAAAGCTTTTATTTTAGCCTGCATTTGTGGCATTGACTCAGTTGATGTTGACATCCTGATTACATCATTTCTTAACTACCTTCCGGTTGTAGAGAGATCAGATGTTGAGATGGCTCTCCAGGGCACAATAGACGAAAGTGATGAAGAGGACTTGCTTGATGTCTTTACAAGGATGGGTTTCCATTTTATACCTTCAAAAACAGTATGCAAGCTGCCATAGAAACAATTGCTCACAAAGCAATCTTACAAGAGGCAAAATACACAATTGATTGTACAGCATAAACTACATGACAAGGAAAGTGTGTCATCCTAATATGAGTCAAAAAGCCACAGGCAAAAAAGCGTTGCGTTTTTTTGAAACAACAAAGATGGTGCTGTCTCAGAGAAAGCAGGCAACCTATAACCAACTTCAACGTTATGTAAAAAATGCTGACCAAACCAAACCTTAAAAAATCCTGCATTTATGTACTGGTTCCTCTGTCATATGTGTTGTCAAAATTTTGGTATCCTTTAATGCTGAAACTGGACTGAACAGAAGGCCTGTTTCTCACACCTGCGGTGCTACCCTTGAAGTACCATGCACATATATCTCTTACCCAGATTTTCGCACAGATTTTGACAACATCCTGTCCAGTAACTATTTTGAAATGGACATCCTCTGAACTTCAGCTCAGCATCTTGATAAGATCTCTCATAGTATCTCATAGTAACAAGCCTCTTTATTTTATGTTTAAATTTCTTGTGTGTTTAGTTATTTGATACACTGGATTGTGTGTAGAGCAGTCTGTGATTTTCTTTTTGTGCAATAGCACACCACCATATTTTGCACATGGATATAATGTTTCAATGCTTTAAAATGACTGCAGGTTATATTTCCATTAGTTGAACTTATAATTACACATATGTAAACATTTTGATATGAGTAATTACAGAGTTGTTCATCTGTTTGATTACTCAGGTGGGAAAAAAAATTAAAGTTAAAGTTTGTGTAAAGTAAACAAACCGATAAGGTACAAATTGATTAATTTATTAATTAATTGTTACAAGACAAAAATGCAAAATACAGAACTGTAAGGTTGTAATGTATAATGGAGACTAATTTGTTTGATATATTAGAGATTGAGGTCATCTGCTTAAAAGTTTATGTTTATATTATTCTTAATCATTCAAATGCATTTCATTCATACCATTGAACCATTTACTATAATGTACTATGAAACTTTACGTTGATCTAATGAATAGTATTATAATTGTGTTTCTTTCACATGCACCTGGTTAGCAGTCTGTGGGAAGAATGTCTTTGTTTTGTGTTTGGTTCCTTTTCATCTACCTATATGAACTAGCTGTGAATCATAATAAATCGAAGTAATGATAATCAACACTCGCGTGGTTGTTTTTTTATCCCAAACGTTTGCACTTCGGCACACAGAGGGCTTCGGCATCAGGTTCAGAATTATCATTAGCAGTCAGCGTGTTTCCTGACTGATAGCTGACAACGGGGTCAGCTTTTCATTTGGCATCGGGACCGCAGCTGTTTGGTCGGCTCGGGATTTGGAACCTAACAAGAACAATTAATAATAATTAAAAAAATCACAAAATTGTTTCTTTATTTCTACTTTTACAGCACTGTTTCATCTGTTTCACGCAGATATGCTGATTGTTTATTTAGGTCCATTATATATCACCTGATAAGTATTAGATAAGTATTATGACTGCTTTAAATTGCCCCATATAGTGTGTTTGTGCATGTGTCTGTGTGGGTGAGTGTGTGCCCAGTAATAGATTGGTGTCCTGGGTGTATCTGCCCAGCGCATGAAAGTTCTCCTCTGGATGGGCATGGGGAACCGACCCCAGTAGCAGATTAAGCGGAAGATAATAAATGAATGAATAATAATAATTTCTGTTAATTATCACAGAGACATTTTTGTTAAGAAACATTTTTTTTTTTGATATACGGGTCAAATCAAGTAAAACATACTTTTCTAGACAAAAAGCTGAATTAAATTGCAATAACAGAACAAACATAGCATGGTGAATTACGGCAGTGATAGGAAGTAAACATACTATAAACACTACAATAACAACTCATATATCAGCTATGTCAGCACCATTTCTGGCTCCTAAAGTACACAACTCAAAATTAGTGCCTTACAGAGAGCCACTGATGGCCTCTCTGAGGTGCATATACACGTTCACAGCCTTATATGGATCTGTGGGTAAATTCAGACGGGACTCGTTCATAAAGATAATACACAGTTTATATAAATCTAGATCACATGGTATGGTCTTGCGAAAGTCACATTGGCTTTTGCACAGTTCAATGTCTTCATTTTGAAGTGGAGACAGATAGTCTCTTGTCCTGTAAAGTTCAGACAAGGCATACATCACATTAGGCCGACCACTGGGTACATTTATGTTCTTCGAGGGCCTGATAGTGTGTGCGTTCCAAACCTGTGCAGTGTCATCCAACTCATACTGTTAAAAAAAAAAAAATTGGGCTATCAATATGAATTGCCTAATGTATGATGTATGGTGTAAATAATTAAATAAATAATCACACAATTTGCTAAAATTAATTGTTAATTAATTAATCTTTTTTAAAAATAAATGTGTTTATTTTATTTTTATTTAAGCACATTTTGTTCACATACATAAATATAAAAAATGTAATTCATAAACTTACCTGGATAAGTCCCATGAAACAAACCTGAAGGATACTTTTGTCAAAAAATCCATTGTCTCTGGGGTCGGCGAACAAGGACAACCAGAAGCCCATGCACTGACTGCGAAGAAAACCCTACCGAAATTCAATTCTTTAATTGGCAGTGCTGGCTTCATCCAAGTAACTGTCAAGTGTGCTTTTTGCGGTAACAGGGACGAGGAAACGCTGAAAGTTCCAAGATGTCACGCACACACCCACTTCCACTGTTCCTCCTACATCACCACCACACACCCACTGCTACACCTGCCGCGACATCCACCAATCATCCTCTCCAGATTATTAGTTCCAGGTGCGCCTCATCAGCAGGAGCTACTATTCAGGTCGGGCAGAGTTTTCTGGTTACGTTCAAATGCTAATGGTGTGTCTGAGTACTTGGCTCGCACCTTCTGCTCACCTCTCGCTGCTGCATCTGAGCGATCCGGTTCTGCCCGTTGGTGTCTTTCAGGACGGTTTACCTGCGAGCAGGTGAAGGATCCTGGATCTCAGATCCCGGAACATCATGCTTCCTACGTTTCTTCCGGTAGCGTGACACAAGATCACCTCTAATCAGCCTCCCAAACGCTGCACAACTTCTATATAATAATCTCCGATTAACTTTGGGTGACTACTTGTTGTGTAGGCATTGAGCCACATTATTTTGCGTGAAAAACCATCAATGCATCCATTGACACAAATGCCATATGGTTTCAGCTTATCATAAGAGTCCATGTGCCAAATGAAATTTGGCCCCTTTGAGAAGTAGCTTCGTCGTTTGAGACGACTTGCCTGCCTGGATCCTCTTGGATCCAGCTCCTTCAAACCAAGCGCACATCATCTTTCCTTACTCGTAGTCCATGTTCTCTGCATTTCGGAAACATCCACTGGTAACTGTAAAGCTGTCCGGAATATTAAATTTGGTTGCTAATGAATTCTATCACGACCACCAAATCACAAAATGTTTTTCATCGATAGTGTCCGCTTTCATTAAGTACTCGCTTCAGATGTACTTATACGTAAACCGTGTTTACAGGCAAGCACTGATTTGATGTCTTTATATTTCAAGCAAATCAAAACAAAATAAAACTCAATAAAACATTTTCCACGAATGAACGTTCTACATTGTTATCGTTTATCGACCCAGAAACTGTACCTCAATTCATAATTAACTTTAGTGAGATCTCGCAAAAAACTTTGTGGAGTTATTAAAGCTATTGCGAGATCTCGCATTATATATTTTTCTTCCATGACCCTTTAGGGGTCAATAAGTCTCGCTATTGCATTTTCTTTTCTCTTATCAGGTGCTTAGAAGAACTCGCATGCTACTTTCTGGCACCTTCAGCTGCCAGCACATCCGTCTCGCTCGTGTCATCGGATGACAGCGATTGACCTTTCACTTATTTCCCACACTGCTTGCGCATCACCTAGTTCTCACGCATCTGCTCAACACACCATAGTTCCTCGAAGTACTACTGTTCCTGGAGTCATAAACTCTTTAGTCGTGGCTTGGCAGGTTGCCCTGCCAATGGGAAGTTTCCCCGTGGATGCACTGTGGGGGTGCGTGTATATAGGGGAGGAGGTTCGCGTGTCTGGTTTGTTGGAGGTTTGGAGTTCTATGCGTTTACGTTCAAGTTCTTGTTAATAAATCGAGTTGGTTATAATGACATCTCGACTCCGCATGAGTTCTTCGTCCACGCCACATTTGGTGTCAGAAGTGGGATCCGATCGCCTGGATCGTGCACTTGAGGCGATCGATCCAGAACTGGGGTCTCTCGGACATGGAACCCTTAGTGCGAGACGAAAAACGGCAGGACGGGAGATGGATTTGGAAAACACCCGGCCGACGGGTGGAGAGGATGCAGCTTTGACTGCCAGATTATAACGGTGAGGCCGACTGGGAATCGTACGAGGCACAGGTAGAAATAGTGAAGAGAAAATCCTGTTGGTCAGACAAAGAGGCGGCGGCACATTTGGGCCTGGCACTGCAGGGGCAAGCGTTAGGTGTAGTAGGGGAACTGCCACCGGAGTGCAGGGGCAATCTGGCAGATCTCACCGGAGCGCTGTGAGGGCGTTTTAGCCGACAACCCAAAGAACCGGCCGCCAAACATCTATTTACGGCTAGACGACACGAAAAGTGCAAGAAAATCAGTACCCTGGCGGTGAACATGGCGCTGCTAGTTCGGCTGACATACCCGACGTTTCCGCGGGGCGTTCATTCCCAACTCGCCCTGGATCACTTTGTAAATGTGCTAGAGCCCTGCGAGTTGAGGCAGCACATCATGCTAGCAGCACCCGATTCGTTGTGGCCATGGATTATTTCACGAAATGGCCAGAGGCGTATGCAGTACCAGACCAGAGTGCCTCCACGACGCCGGAGCGGCTGGTGGAGGAGTTCTTTTGCCGGTCCGTAGTCCCCAAGGTACTGCACAGCGACCAAGGACAGAACTTCGAGTCCGAGGTAATGAGGGAGCCGTGCCGGCGTATGGGTGTGCAGAAGACCTGCTGTGTAGCGACCCATGTGCGCATGGGACTCGCCATGTGGCGCACACGTCACGGCTTGGCAGGTTTCCCTGCCAATGGGAAGTTGCCCTGTGGATTTTCCGGGATGCGGGGGTGTGTGTATATAGGGGAGGGTGTTCGCGTGTCTGGGTTGTTGGAGGTTTGAAGTTCTATGCGTTTACGTTCAAGTTCTTGTTAATAAATCCAGTTGGTTACAATGACATCTCAACTCCACATGAGTTCTTCGTCCACGCCACAATACTATCCGATTGGGGGTTCAGCTGACCTCGGCGGTTTGGCAGGTGTTTATAAAAAAACTGGGATTACATTAGGGTCTCACCCTGAGTCTAACCCCGAGGCGTGCACACAAATGCACACACCAGGAATTAGGCAAAATTAGAGTCCGTGATCTAACTTGCGAAACGCGCCGCCGATCGTGCACCCTATGCCCCAATTGCAACCTGGAGACATGGTGTGGCTCAGCACTTGAGACATCTGATGTTGCCAAGGCACTTGCAAATTGCTACCCAAATACCCAGGCCTAAAAGGCAGAAAGGGGACAATAGAGCCACTTGTCAAGCTACCATGAAAGCACCACCAACATTCAAAAATTACCAAAACATCAGCCAGAAAGCACCAGTGGGGATTCGAACCGGGAATCCCTAGCGCTGAGAGGCGAACGTGCTAACCACCAAGCCACCGTGCCGCTATATATATATATATATATATATATATATATATATATATATATATATGAAATTTCAATAAGTAGGTATTTTACTAAATAAATAAATATTGTATGTGTATTTTACCGCTCCACCCAGCTCAACATTAGTAGAAAAACAGGGACACAAATGACACAATTGCAAAAAGACACAAATGCAATACTTAGCCACAGGCTAAGAGAATATAATATAGCTTGTGGAATATTAAACACAGGTGTGTTAATTAGTAATCAATATAGCCCTTATATCTTTAATGTTTAAAATATTCCGGTCTTTTATGTTGACCCCTCAAGTGTGCACAGCTAAACAATTAACATTTGGCTTATAATAAATAGCTTCTAAACAAACCGTTATCCTGTTAACTAGTTTATTATACAAATGGTCAATTAATATATAAGAACTTTATGGACAGGTAACAAACTATTTTGTATTGTGTGATTATGAATACACAAAAGAAACAGTTTACTCTGTTTACTCCCACTTCAATACAGACTTTTCTTGTAACATAGTGATATCTACTGATGTGATTAAATTTTGATTAATACCATCCAGTCAAACCAAAGAAGGAATGTAAACCATGTGCATTGTAAAACTTGATAATAATAACATAAAACATAAGTCATAAAGGCTATAAGGTCCCTACTACCCTGTTGTAAAATGAAATGGAGATGTACATTTTGCAAAGTGATAGTTCAAAACATAGCAGATCCACTAAGTTCTGCAAAATCTTTAGCTTAATGTGGTAAGGTATTCACAACAGATTTATTTGGTTCTTTCTTTTCAACACAAGCCAATTGTCACACACACACCCACTTCCACTGCTCCGCCTACCTTACCGCCACACACACCCCCTGCTACACCTGATGCACCTTCCACCAATCAGCGCTCTCCCTCTCCTGATGCACCTTTCACCAATCAGCGCTCTCCCTCTCCTGAGTACTGATCAGGTGCACCTCATTAGCAGGCACTCTATTTAAGCCAGCGTCCCAGATCCACCATTGCACCATCAGGTGCACCTCATTAGCAGGCACTCTATTTAAGCCAGCGTCCCAGATTCACCATTGCAGAGTTTTCTGGTTACGTGCGTATGCTATGGTGTTTCTGTTTGTTTGGCTCTCGCCTCGTACTCATTTTTTGCTGCTACGATCCGGTTCTGCCCGTTGGTATTTTCTAGGAAGGTTTACCTGTGAGCAGGTGAAGGATCACGGACCTCGCTGCATTTCTTATTATCTCATCATCTGGTCTCCCGGGGATTCCATCCACGTCATTTTCAACGCTTTACCTCTGTTTACTCATTCCGGACTATTGACTGTATTGATTATTGCCTATGCAATAAAGACTTGTTTATTTGCTGAAAACTTCACACTTCCTGCGTTTCCTCCGGTAACATGACATAAAACTCTGCCAACAAAGAAGGAAGGAGGAACTGTGATGGATCTGACCGGAGATGCCCTGCATGAGCAGGCGCGTGCGCTGATCGAACTACAGAACGGACTCGGCAAAGTTACTTGGGCCGTGCAGTCTCTTATGGAGCGACTTACTAAGTTGCCCGCTACTGCCACTCGGAACAGGAACGGTTTGATGGGACTCCCGAAAGATGCCGTTCGTTTTTGATGCAATGCTCACATTTTTTTTGCAGCCATCCTAGATACAGTGAGGTCGATAAAATCTCGCTGGTCATCTCACGGTTGACGGGCAGAGCGAGCGAGTGGGCTACTGCCCTCTGGGAGGCACGGGGTCCTAAATGCCGATCTTATGCAGCGTTCCACAAGGCTTTCCGGGCTACCTTTGCCCACCCCCTGGAGGGGGAAGTCGTGGGGCCTCAGCTATACCGGCTTTGTCAGGGATCCAGGTCAGTGTCAGCGTACGCGTTTGATTTTTGTATCCTGGCAACCCGAACGGGCTGGAGCGGCTCAGTGCTCACTGTCATGTTCCGGGAAGGATTACGTCGTGATATCCAGCGTGAGATAGCGGGCCGGGATTTTGGCGCCTCGTTGGACGAACTAATTCAGCTTGCTGTTCTTATGGAGCAGCACCTGGCCACGGTGCCAACATCTCAAGGACCCAGACTTCCGCCATTGAACGTGATCGGTCCTTTGTCCTCTCCTATGGAGGCTGAACCTGAGCCTATGCAACTCGGACGATCTCGGCTTTCCTCACAAGAGCGACAAAGGCGTGCTTTGCGGTTACTGCGGGAGTTCCGAACACAATCTGCAACATTGCGGTGTGAGGCTGGTTCGTCGTACATGCACGTCCACGGGCGTCTCGTACCTCGCCGTTGCATACCGCGCCGAAAGGTTCGGTTACAGACTCGGGGGTCGCTGTTAATCGTTCATTGAAAATTAACGTCTTGCTATTCATTAAAGGTGAATCTGTATCTGTTGCTGCACTGGTGGACTCGGGCTGATGGCAACTTTATCAACCGTGAGTTTTGCCGCTTGTGGGGGATTCCTGAGGAGTCCCTTGAGACCCAAATTTCGGTACAAGCCGTCGATGGTAATCCTCTCCCCTCGGGGGCAGTTAAGAGCACTACACCTACACTCTGGTTAGGTATCGGGAAAAGTCTCAGTATTTTACTTAACAATTCTGTCTATTCCTCCAATAGTTCTTCCGAACTGTCCGAAATATGTTATGAAGAAGGTAATTTTAAACGTGTATGCAGTTTTAAGGGTGTTTCCTTAAAACTGTTTGTCTGTTTCAAGGTTGTTTTTAAACCAGTCTGTTGTCCATAGAGTGTTACCATTTGTGACGAGTGTCTTCAGCTAGTTGTATCAAGACTCTTTCCAAAGCATTCCACTTCCTGCTGTCAGTAGCTGTTTCCAGAAGAGTTTTCACAGGATTAGCCTTTTTTTAAGTCTCCATTTTCCTCCCCAAAAAAAAACATCATTAACGTGCTTTTACATAAATTTGGTATACAATGCCAAAAGTAACCAGAAGCAATTGCCAGTTATATAGTGATTTATTAAAACATTTTACTAGCAATGTCGAGCAATAGCATAACTTAAGGTTATAAAAGCAAGAGTTATTATTTCCCACATCTTGAAAGGAAAATGTGACTAATTCTGAAGCATATTGATGCCCTTCTAAAAGGTGTAAAATGCTATTTGTTAAAGTACGCCAAGAAATGTGTATTGGACTGCATTACATTTAATATTTTGTTTGTTTAATGGCTTATTGGTTCTTTAGTTAATTTTGATTAGTCAGGGCTAGTTTTTTGAGCCCGTTTTGTCTATTGTCCCCTTTCTGCCTTCTGGGCCTGGGTATTTGGGTAGCAATTTGCAAGTGCCTTGGCGACATCAGAGGTCTCGAGTGCTGAGCCACACCATGTCTCCAGGTTGTAATTGGGGCTTAGGATGCACAATCGGCGGCGAGTTTCGCAAGTCGGATCACGGATTTGCCTTATTCCTGGTGTATGCATTTGCACGCCTCGTTAGACTCAGGGTGAAACCCTAATGTAATCCTAGTTTTTCCATTAGCAGAATAATTTTGGAAGGAGAATGGTGACTTAAAAAAAGGCAAATCCTGTGAAAACTCTTCTGGAAACAGCTACTGACAGCAGGAAGTGGAGGGATTTGGAAAGAGTCTTGATGCAACTAGCTGAAGACACTTGTCACATTTGGTAACGCTCTATAGGCAACATAATGGTTTAAAAACAACCTTGAAACAAAAACAACCTTGAAACAACAGACAAAAAAAAGTTTTAAGGAAACACCCTTAAAACTGCATACAGGTTTAAAATTACCCTCTTCATAACATATTTCGGACAGTTCGGAAGAATCCTTGGAGGAATAGACAGAATTGTTACTAGTAAAATAGTAAAATAGTAAATTTGGTGGCAAAAGCCATGAGAGCCAAGACTTCAGACACCTACAATATATACAGTATTTATTATATATATATATATATATATATATATATATATATATATATATATATATATATACAGTATTTATTTATTTTTATATATATATATATATATATATATATATATATATATATATATATATATATATATATATATATTATCATTACAACAGCATCAAAGCAACAAAGAGATACTGTATTAAAATATTCACAAGATAGCATGTTAAAGTAATAAAGGCTATAAAAATAAATAAAATATAAAGTTAAAAAAAGGGTTCATTTTACAGAAAAAAAAAAAAAAACTGCGAAAAATAAATTGTGTTTTCTATGAATTTTTGCACATACATTACAAATTATAAAACATTTGCACAGTTTTCACTACAAGATTAACATGTCAGAATTGTAGGTAGGAGCTGCAATATCTCTCCTCAGAGCATCATAGGTGTTATTTCCAAAAACACATCTGGAGGAAATTGGTGTCATGCTACCAGAGGAAACGCAGGAAGCGTGAAGTTTTCAGCAAATAAACGAGTCTTTATTGCATAGGCAATAATCAATACAGTCAATAGTCCGGAATGAGTAAACAGAGGTAAAGCGTTGGTAATGACTTTACCGGTCGTCGGAATCCCCGGGAGACCAGATGATGAGATGTAAGGAATGCAGCAAGGTGAACTCGAGGGAAATGGAGTCCATGATCCTTGGCGAGAGCCAAACAAACAGAAACACCATAGCATACGCACGTAACCAGAAAACTCTGCAATGGTGGATCCGACGCCAGCTTAAATAGAGTGCCTGCTAATGAGGTGCACCTGATCAGTACTCAGGAGAGGGAGAGCACTGATTGGTGGAAGGTGCATCAGGAGAGGGAGAGCGCTGATTGGTGGAAGGTGCATCAGGTGTAGCAGTGGGTGTGTGTGGCGGTGAGGTAGGCAGAGCAGTGGAAGTGGATGTGTGTGTGACATTACCCCCTCCTGAAAAAGGCAGCTCAGCCCGAGGAGCCCCTTGTTGAGACCTGGGGTGTTTGCCTCGGCGGGGTGATCCTGGTGGAAATCCAGGTCCAGGATGTCCTCAGCGGAAACCCAGCTCCTCTCCTCCGGACCAAAGCCCTCCCAGTCGACAAGATACTGCAACCAACTTTTATGACGACGGGAATCCAACAGAGAGGCAACCGAGTAAATGTTGGAATTTTTGCCCTCGTCTGTCTCCCCACCTGTCTCCCTCCAATTGTCATCGAGCGGCCCTGTAACAAAAGGTTTCAGAAGGGAGACGTGGAAAGTGGGATGTATCCGAAGATGGCTGGGTAATTGGAGACGTACCACCACTTCATTAATAACCGCCTCTACCCGAAAAGGCCCCAAAAACCGCGGCAGGAGTTTACGTGTGCCCTGGCGTCATCTGATGTCTCAGGTATTAAGCCATATCATGTCGCCAACCCCAAATTGGGGAGTGGGACCTCGAGCGCGATCAGCGAACCGCTTGTATCTGCGAATGACCGCATCGATGCGCCGGTGGACTTGAGACCATACCTCCTCGCTGCGCTGAAACCATTGGAATGGGGTGATGCTGGTGGCCGAGTGACGCAGCGAGTTCTGAGCGATCTCTGCCCAGGGAAGGTAGCGAGACCAGTCAGAGGGGTTACGATGGGCATAAGTGCGGAGAAATGTATTAATTTCTTGATGTGAGCACTCGCAGGCCCCGTTGGTTTGAGGGTGGAATCCGGAAGTTAAACTGATGGATCAGCCCAACTTCTCGCAAAAAGCCCTCCAGACCGCAGAAGTAAACTGGGGTTCTCTATCAGATAGAATCACCTCAGGGATGCCGAATGCGGTAAAGACCCTGGTGAAAAGCAATTCGGCCGTTTCAAATGCCGAGGGCAGACCCTTAAGGGAAAATAATTTGACTGCCCGAGAGAAGCGATCGAGGACTGAGAAGATGACGTTATAACCATTGGAGGAAGGCAGACCGGTAACAAAGTCCAGGGAGATGTGGGACCACAGCCTCTCCGGCACCGGTAGGGGACAGAGCTTACCAGCCGGTAGCTCCCGAGGAGTCTTACAGGCTGCGCAGGTGGAACACGAACGTACAAAATTTTGTACGTCAGCCTGTAAGGACTCCCACCACTACTTCCGCTGGATGAGTTGGGTCGTACTTAATACCCCTGGGTGACCGGTGCTTAGAGAGGAGTGTAAGGTTTGTAGTGGTAAGGTAAGGAGTGTAAGGCGCAGCGCCTACTGTATTCGAGAATCCAGCTTCCACTGGATTCGCCCTATGAACTTGTGTGCAGGGATTATGGGATCCCCCCGTTCAGGATCAGACTCCGATGGACCATGGATTCGGGAAAGTGCCCGGCTATTCTGGGCACCAGGACGAAATGAGATCTGGAGATCAAACTGATTAAAAAATAGAGCCCATCGGAGCATTAAGGAGCCGCGCACCCATAACATTCTAAATTTTTATGGTCGGTGATTATAAGTACCGGATGAGAGGACCCCATGAGCCAATGACACCATACCTCCAAGGCTAACTTGATGGCCAAAAGCTCTCGATCCCCGATCCCATAGTTACACTCGGCAGGTTGGAACTTATGGGAAAAGTACGTGATGGGAATGGCATTGGCTAATCCACCCGTAGTCTGGGAAAGGACGGCGCCGGCCCCACTGCAGGAGGCATCCACTTCCACGATGAACTATCGTTCGGGATCAGGATGGGCCAAAACAGGCTTAGATGTAAAGTTCTGGTTTAAGGTGTTAAAGGCCCGATCCGCCTCCGAACTCCAGCGCAACGAAGAGGGGCTGCCCCTGAGACTAGAAGTGAGTGGAAGTGCAATTTGGCTGAAATTTTTGACAAATCGCCGATAAAATTAGCAAAACCTAGGAATCGTTGTAGGTCTCGGGGTGTGGCCAGCGTCGGCCAGTCCAGAACAGCCTTGACCTTGTTTGGGTCCATCTCTATCCCCTTATGGGAGATAATAATACCCAAGAATGAGATGGACCCCTGGTAAAACGTGCACTTCTCCCCTTTAACATAGAGGCCGTTTGCAAAAAGTTGGGCAAGAACCCAACGCACCAACGTGATATGGGAGGCCAAATCACCTGAGAATATCAAGACATCGTCCAGGTAAACGATAACCCTTTGATGTAAAAATTCCTTGAGCACATCATTAATAAAACGCTTGGAAAACCGCGCGGGCGTTAGTGAGGCCGAAGTGAATCACGCGATACTTGTAATGCCCCGAGGTAGTGATAAAGGCAGTCTTCCACTCATCTCCCTTCCAAATCCTCACCAAACTATATGCATTTCTGAGGTCCAGTTTAGTAAACACGCGCGCCCCATGAAGCTGCTCTAAATTAGCCGGTACCAATGGGAAAGGGTACGAATAGCGTTTAGTAGCTTCATTAAGCTCGTGAAAATCTATGTATGGCCGTAACTCACCCCCTTGCTTCGGAACAAAGAAAAAGCCGGATGCGGCTGGGGATTTAGAGGGTCGAATAAACCCATTGTGCAACGCTACAGCAATATAGTCTTGCATAATGTGTTTTTCAGCGGCACATAATGGGTAGGGACTCGCGTGAGGTAATTTTGCCCCGGCTAATAGGTCTATGGAGCAGTCGTAGTGCCGATGAGGAGGGAGCGTGCACGCACGATGTTCACTAAAGACCTCCGCGAGGTCTGCGTAGTCCGCTGATACCTAAGCAGGAAGCTGGGACTCCAGAGACACCTGCATAGAGGAAAGAGAAAGGCGGGGGGGGAGGTTGAGAGCACTCACTACGGCAGTGGGATGACCATGACCGGATCCGCAACAGGCTCCAAGAGATCGTAGGATCGTGACGACGCAGCCAAGGCAAACCTTAAACAATAGGCACCGAAGGGTATATATACTCAAAATGAATATATATATATATATATATATATATATATATATATATATATATATATATATATGTGTGTGTATATATAAATAAACAAAATATATACATATAAATATATTATATATATATATATATATATATATATATATATATATATATATATTTCTTATATTTATATATATATATATATATATTTATATATATATATATATATATATATATATATATATATATATATATATATATATATATACATATATATTTTTTATATATATATTTTACCTTCAAAGTGTCATGGAATGGGGAGATCTCTAACCCTCACCAAGTACGCACTGGTGTGCCTCAGGGCTCTGTACTTGGTCCTCTCCTCTTCTCACTATACATGACATCACTGAGCACAGTCATCCAGGCGCATGGTTTCTCTTACCACTGCTATGCTGATGACACTCAGCTTCATCTGTCTTTTGCCCCTGACGACACCACCATCTCAAATCGGGTATCTGCCTGCCTCACCGACATATCTGTTTGGATGAAGGCCCGTCATCTCAAATTAAACTTAGAAAAAACAGAGCTTCTCTTTATCCCAGCTAAACCCTCAATCCATCATGACCTGACCTTCCAAATTGATGGCTCCACAATCTCCCCAACTGATTCACAATAAACTCCCACTTTAAAATCTCTGATCATGTTATCAAAACTGCCCGTTCCTGTAGATTCCTCCTTTACAACATAAGGAAGATCAGACCTTTTTTGACTGAACATGCTACCCAACTCCTTGTTCAAGCCCTAGTCCTAACCCGGCTTGATTATTGTAATGCGCTACTTGCCGGTATCCCAGCTTCCACAATCCAACCTCTTCAACTAATTCAAAACTCTGCAGCCCGACTTGTGTTTAACCAGCCCAAGCGAACTCACTTCCCTCCATTGGCTCCCTGTAGCTGCTCGCATTCAGTACAAGTCACTGACTCTAGCATACAGAACCATTTCTGGATCTTCCCCCTCCTACCTTCACTCCATCTTTTCAAAATACACTTCCAATCGTTCACTTCGCTCCAGTGATGATTGGCGCCTGGCGATTCCACTTTACCGAGGAGCTAATTCACATCAAATAACAATCAGGTTTGATGAATACAGTACAATTGGTGTTCTCCATGGCTTCTGACTTGTGGTGTTCTCATTCGTAAGTCGCTTTGGATAAAAGCGTCTGCTAAATGACTAAATGTAAATGTATGTAAATGTAATATATTTTTATATATATATATGTATATATATATATATATATATATATATATATATATATATATATATATATTGTATATATATTTATATATATTATAAATAATGTTAAATTATAAATTATAAATTAATAAATTATAATGTTATTCGATGCTGCGGCGTGCCCCCCCCCCACCTTTTCTATTTATTTATACATATATTTATTTATTTATACACACATATATATATATATATATATATATATATATATATATATATATATATATATTTTATATATAAATTTATTTATTTATATAACAGGTGGAAATTATTGGCAATTAGCAAGACACACTCAATAAACGAGTTGTTCTGCAGGTGGACCACAGATCACTTCTCAGTACTGGTGCTTTCTGGCTGATGTTTTGGTCATTTTTGAATGTTTGTGGTGCTTTCACACTCATGGTAGCATGAGACAGACTCTACAACCCACACAAGTGGCTCTGGTAGTGCAGCTCATCCAGGACGGCACATCAATGCAAGTGGAAAGAAGAAACCAAAGCTGTGGCAAGAAGGTTTGCTGTGTCTGTCAGCGTAGTGTCCAGAGGTTGGAGGTGCTACCAGGAGACAGGACAGTACACAAGGAGACGTGGAGTAGGCTGTAGGAGGCCAATGTTAGGAAATCAGAAATTTCCTCGATGAACCAATTTTGAAGGCGTCAAAATGCACTGTACTGCACTGATTTCAGAGTTATTCGAATCAAGTGGTTTATTTATGACAAACCGAGTTAAAGAGTCGATCGCTTACATTTATTCATCAGAGTTCTCCTACGTCAGTGTGCTGTGCATGTGAGCCCTAAAATCAGTACATGAATCTAAAAACACTCCGATTTTTGAAACTCTGATAACGAGTAGAGTATGAAACCATATATTATCAGAGTCCTGGGGCTGTGGGAGGTCCCGCATCTGTCACCGTAATGGGTGTCCTCCACTCAGGTACCCCACACCTGCAGTGTTGTTGCCTCCGTCCATCACTAGGTGGCAAGCCTTCTCACCATTTCCCCAGATCTCTGGTCATGGCCTTCAAATTTCTGATGCCCTTTGTGTACTTTTAATGCTATACTAAAGTATGTGCATGCAGTGTGTTATCTCTGCTACTAGATTGATGCCTTAGAGGGAAAAAAAGAGAGAGAGATAAAAAAAAAATGAGCAAAAGAATATTCATAAATGGAAACAAGATGTGATCTAGGGCATTATTTAAGCATAACTGATTTCTTGTCTATCTGGCTCCTCATCTCCAGAGCCCAATTTAACCGTCCGCATCGCCATGGTGTTAAATATGTGATATAGTTAACAGAACTCTCAGACGTGGTATGCACACAGGTTACCAGTATAGCAACGAACACAGCAATAGACATGAAGAGTGACGTTATTAACTCCTGCCAAACATATTATTCATCCATGATTCCAGGGGGTTATCTATTCCAGAGGCTTCATGCATTTCCTGTAATAATTTAAGCAACCCGTTGAGGGCCTTGGTTACAGACCCATCAGATGCTGTGTTAGGCTTATTGACGCAGCACACTTCACCAATCATTATGCAAACCCCCCCTTTTTCTGCCAGAAGCATTTCTTAGTCTTTTCTGTTCTGAATGGCCACAATTCACGTCACATGCAACTGTTCACTTAGTCCCTCAATTGCATGCATCTCTGGTGAGATTAGTAAGACGAAGTACATTGTAATGTACGAAATTTATCCTGTCCACGTTTTTGTTGGGAGTCACTGGAAAAAGGGCCGATATCAGTGGAATATTTTCAAAACCTGCTGCAATTTGGTCCGCCAGTTTGAACTCGTTTGGCACCCCTCTAGGCACCCCGATTAAGTCTATATAAGTGGGTGAGTCCTTATATAAATAAAAGCTACTCACTGCTCTCCTTTTCCTTTGGTGTTCGCCCCCCCTCAAACCTATAAGAGTAAGAGGAGCCAACAGCTTTACCATGGCACATTGGCCAACAGGGTTGGCATTCTTACACAATAATAATATAACCCTGATTAGGCCCACTCGGTTCCCTGCGCCTCCATGTCCCACTTAGTGGAGTGGCCTTTACATTTACTAATTTGGTCAGCTGTTTGGGCAGCTGTACTGCTTCCAGTAGCTTATGTATGTGTGCGTAATGTTTAATAGGACCCCTTATGCCATTTTGAAACTTCTCCGCATCCATTGTGGTCCATCTATGGGTACTGTAGAATAGGCATATGCTGAGTCTGTATAAATGTTCACAGCTGTGTTGCTCTCAGTCAAGTGGTGTTTGTATGTATTGCCATGTTTGCAGTTTTGATAGCGTCAATGCTGTAGATATGAGAAAGGCAATTACCCCATGGGTTGTGTTCACAACTAATGGGTGACACTTTACTAGGTGTGCGATTTTATTTAGAACCATTGCTAAGGCTGCCATGATACGGAGCCCCTAAAGTGACATGGAAGAAAAAAAATATAATGCAAGATCTCGCAAAACTTTTGCGAGATTTTGCAATAACTTTTCAAGATCTCAGAATAACTTTGCGAGATCTCGCAATAATTGTATTTATATTTATTGCGAGATCTCGCAAAACTAACGCGGTCCGCTTGCATTAAGTAGTCTTTCGTGTTGGAATTTATTAAACATAAAAAGACATGAATTGCATTATTTGTAAGGTTTTTGTTATACTTCGTAATGCTCTTTATTTTTGTAATGACATTTACTATTTCACATAGTTCAAACAACTGCTGAATGACTGCAGGGAACAGAGGGAATGGTCATTTGTGAGATGAGCGTGTATAATTGTAGGAATGTCCAGTTGTGGGATGATCATGGCAAATGGTAGGGATGTCCGATCACAGGGTGGGCTGTAGACTTAGGGAGCAGGTAACATTTTTTAAATGTAATGGTGAGACTGGGGCTCAGGAAGTCCCCACCATATATGGAAGGTCCATTCACACTCATCCACACACAGAAGGACAGCCCACCTAAGGATTAAATACCGAAGCAGGATCTTTGAGAATTCAGAGCTCTCTCATCAATTGCAGTCGTCTGCCATTGATGATTGTTGCTGAACACTTGGTCTATTCAGTAAAAAGCATTAAGTTCTTTTGGAACAAAGCCACCGTCTTATGACCGTTTTATTGGAACATAACACTCACTTATACAAAAACCGTGTTTACGGGCAAGCACTGATTTGATGTCTTTATATTGCAAAATATATATTTTTTACCACAAAATACAACTCACTATTATGGAGAAATAGAAGACAAAAGTTTCAGTTTAAGATGTACATCTGAACTGACCCTTCTAAATGTCAACGTATACATTCTTGAATTGATATAATCAGCATAATAAGATATCATAATAAGATATAATAACTGTAGGTTATTGATAGGTATATGCAAACACAAATGGTTAAGATGAATCACTCATACACAAAAATCATAGTTCTCCTTCACAATTCCCCCTTTTGATTCATTTTTTCATTCATTCATTATCTTCCGCTTTATCCTCTATCAGGGTCGCGGTGGGGTTCCCCATGCCCATCCAGGGGAGAACGTCTCGGGCGCTGGACAGATACACCCAGGACAGGGTGCCAATCTATTGCTGGGCACACACTCACTCACACAAACACATATATGGGGTAATTTGGAGAACTCAATTGACTTGATCCATGTTTTTGGACTGTGGGAGGAAACCAGAGAATCCGGAGAAAACCCACACGGACACAGGGAGAACATGGAAACTCCACCCAGATGGGGATTCGAACCGGGAATCCCTAGCGCTGAGCTTAACCACTAAGCCATGCAGTGTCGAGACTGCATTGTTTGCGAGAAGCCAAAGGTGTGATGCTTCATGCTGATTGTTATTTGAAATACAAAGACTGGTCGAGTTCCTCATACAGACCAGATGTTTTTATATTTGAAAAAGGCTACAGTACTCCAGAAATCTGTCATGTTCTATAAATCTACTTTATTGCATAACCTAGTTAGTTACACCTTGTATATAAATAAGCACCTTTAGAAGGGGATCTTATTCATACCAAACCTGACATAGTGCAAACCATATTCACTCGATAAACCACAAGATTTATTATTTCTACAAAACACAGTAATCAATGCAATACCACAAATAATCCTCAATAAAAGCAATACATTTTCCCTATCTTCACTTACTCATGACCACATCAAAGACACACACACACACACACACACAGTGTTAATCAGAGATAAGAGCAGAGCAGAGCCAAAGCTTGTTAGGAATGTGTCTATTACCTCTTAATTTAATAAACCACAAACTAATACCCATATTTTTATAGACAAATTTATTAGCTTATTTGTTCATTTAACCTTTAACACTATGTTAATTATTTTTAACCTAAATGACATATATTAATCTGTGCAACATGTGATGCTCCTGCTGGCAGCAGTTAAGGTTCAGTCAGGCTGGTTTTTTAAACGGTTGCTCACAGACAGACAGACAGACAGACTGATGGACCGGTGAAATGGACAGCTCTCTTGATCCTGAGACACTGACCATATTTAATTTCTAGCGTCGACGTCTCCCTGATCTGGGCGAGTCTGAGTTCAGCAGACCCTCACCCGTCTTCGGTTTAGCACGTCCTCACTTTTCGCCAAAAATTGAAATCGCAGCCTCCATCGAGTATTTTCAGAGCACATTGTTTGACTCCAAGCACTGATATGCTCACCATTATTGAACTGAGTGAATGCTTTATTGAAGCAGAAACCATTTTGTATTTTACACTCTATTGTTAAGCTTAAATTTTACTTTTATCTTTACTTTATTGTAATTCACAGTGTTATTTTACTTAATTACTTTTACTGTTAATTTATTTTATTTAGAAATTTACTTATTTGCTTATGGTGATGCTAGTTGATTACACCTTTTCACAGCTTATTCTCTAGGGGAATATAATATATAGAAGTAGAGTAGAAAATGAACAAATATGCCAAGCAAAACTCACAAATTAGCAGACTAACATAACCATACACAGAGGTAACGCACCAAAACCAACAAAATTATCTAACTATATCATACTGCAATATTTCAACACATTTTAACTTTATTTAGTGTACACTTTAATTTATTAATACTGCAGTTTTATTTTAATTTGTGGTTCATACTCTAATTATTACTTATTTTAAACTTCGATATTACAATATGTGGATCCATATAATTACACCATATAATTATTTCAATATATATTTACATAACATTATATAACAGCAATTCAAACAAGACCAGTTGGTTCTTTAAATTGTTCTCAACTCACCATAAGGATTCTGTCTGGGAGTGCCAAAGGTCTTTCTGTGTGGGCAGTGATTACCCCCCATCTGGTGAGCATGTGAGTGTGATTGAAAATTTGCAAAGGAGGTCTCGGTCCAGTAAGTCGCGGCCACGCGAGTAGCACTTATTTCTTTCCATGGTGTTGTGTCCCCCATTCCTGGGCCTCACAACTGTGTCGGAGGTGTTTTTAATGGCATCAATTTTTGGACACATCCCCATTACGTAACCCCTGGACAAAGACACACTCATAGTTTCTCCCTCAACAGCCTCTTGCCCCGGTTCTCTGTAAACACCGCCATGCATTCCACGATTAATTTTATCCATATCTGCTCGTTCTTTGCCTTTGTAGCCCTCGATTTAACCGCTAATCTTCTCAACCTTTTCACACACTCCCGTATAATTTCCTCTATTCAACCTCTCTCGTGCGTCCACGAGCAATTCCACAAATGCAGCTGCTTTATTGCTGTATGCTGAATTTCACTTCTATATTTCTTTTTTTTCTCTTACATCCGTGATCACCAGTGTCCACTCATAAACTCTTTTACTTAAATCAAACTTGATTTACTGCCCTCAGGGACTTGAACCCACCAGGAATTTAATTTAATTTACGGGTCTTTTGGGACTTAAACCCAATCACCCTGACCAATTTACATTTACCTAGACTGAGCAATTTAATTTAATTTACGTGTCTTTTGGGACTTGAACCCAATTACCTTGACCAATTTACATTTACCTAGACACAGCTACCCCGTTCGTCTCATTGATGAAACTACAGGATTCTCACAATCCCTTGGTCATGACCTTGTATATTAATTCACTCATCATCTCCTGCTTTATCCTCTATTAGGGTCACGGTGGGGTTCCCCATGCCCATCCAGGGGAGAGTGTTTTGGGCGCTGGGCAGATAGAACCAGGACAGGGCACCAGTCCATCGCTGGGCACACACTCACTCACACAGACACATTCTATATGGGGCAATCGGGGTCGGGGGTGAACCAGATGCCAGATGGAGGGGGGGGGGGGTCGGCATCCACCAGATGCCAGATGTCTCAAGATTCATGAAATATAGGCCTTGGGCAACCGCCGGCCAGATTGCCCCATCTTGTTATCGAATGCGGTAATCCCCTTGAACACAAAGTACTTTTACGCATAAATCATAAAATTTTATCCCTTCAGCAACAACCTAGCAGTAGGACCGCTACCCACACCTTTGTGCAAGAAGGAACAGGAGGAGCACTGCCACAGTTCTGCAAAATAACCTTCAGCAGGCCACAAATGTGCATGTGTCTGTACAAACGGTTAGAAACCGACTCCATGAGGATAGTATGAGGCACAACCTCCCACAGATGGGGGTTGTGCTCACAGCCCAACACCATGCAGGACGCTAGGCACTTGCCAGAGAACACCAGGATTGGCAAACTCGCCACTGGCGCCCTGTGCTCTTCACAGATGAAAGCAGGTTCACACTGAGCATGTGATGGACGTGACCGAGTCTGGGGACGCCATGGAGAGCGATCTGCTGTCTGCAACATCCTTCAGCATGACCGGTTTGGCAGTGGGTCAGTAATGGTGTGGGGTGGCATTTCTTTGGAGGGCCGCACAGCACTCCATGTGCTCGTTAGAGGTAGCCTGACTGCCATTAGGTACCGAGACGAGATCCTCAGACCCCTTGGGAGACCATATGCTGGTGCGGTTGGCCCTGGGTTCCGCCTAATGCAAGAGAATGTTATACCTCATGTGGCTGGAGTGTGTCATCAGTTCCTGCAAGATGAAGGCATTGAAGCTCTGGACTGGCCCGCCCCTTCCCGGCCCTCCCGACCTGAATCCAAATAAGCACATCTGGGACATCATGTCTCGCTCCACCACAGACTGTCCAGGAGTTGGCAGATGCTTTAATCCAGGTCTGGAAGGAGATCCCTTAGGAGACCATTCGCCACCTCATCAGGTACATGCCCAGGCACACAATACTGAGTCTTATTTTGACTTGTTTTAAGGACATTAGATCAAAATTTTTTCACTTTAATTTTGTGTGTGACTCCAAATTCAGGCCTCCAGTGGTTAATAAATTTGATTTTTTTTGATGATTTTGTGTAATTTTGTTGTCAGCATATTCAACTTTGTACAGAACAAAGTATTCAAAGAGAATATTTCATTCATTCAGATCTAGGATGTGTTATTTTAATATTAATTATTAAGTAATTACCACAAAATGCCTTTAGAATACAAGTTGAATGAGTAACATGTAATCATTGTGTTGTGAATTGTTAGAGAGGAGGGGAAAAAAAAAAAAAAAAAAAAGTTGTCTGTGGTGTACTACCGAAGTTCCAATTTATTGTATAGCTAGGCTACATTTGCAAATTAACATTACATCAAAAGGTTTCAAATAGACTTTAACACATGAACTGCAGATGGAATTACATTCAATGAAAATAAATACAAAAATATAAGCTATTTCGACAATGTATTAAGGAATATGAGACCAGATACACCAAAACACGATCAAATGTCTTGAAATTTGTATAAGATTTGAAAGAGGAAGAAAGAAAACTACCATGTAAACAAACAAATGGTTAGAAGAGAGGTTTAAACATAAAAAAAAAAAAAAAAAATTTAAATAAAAATTACCCACAAACCCAGGACTGCAGATTTAAATGGTAGATTATTATTCACGTTTACATCAAGAAGACAACTAGAGTCGATTCATTTAACAAGGGGGAAAAAATGCATTACTTGAATATTAACATTGTATTTTTTTTAACAACCCCTAGTACGACCATGGCTCACACCAGAATATAAATATGAACTCATTCTACAGACATCCCAGTCCGAGGTTCCGCTCCCCAACATACATGGTGAAGGACAATGTTAACATACAATGACATTTTTCATATCTTTTCTGAACAATGGAAAGCAATTTCAAACACAACTTAAAAATCATCATTTCTCAAAAGCAGCCACAAATAGCCAAGATAAATGTTAAGGGCATGTATTTAAACAAATTACATGATCTTAAGAGTCGGAAAGGTAATTAACAGTCAACACTGTAAGCTTGACTTGGAATCTGAAGTAATAGGTGCCATAATGTCATCATCTAAAATAGCCTCCTTATCAGAACTGTCATATCCAACCTGTGACAAACTATCCCCTTTGTCCATATCAAGTGAGCTGCCATCCATCTTTGGATCATAGGTAGAAGTCAAAAAGTGGTGGGAAGCAAGCTCACCACTAACGAGGTCTTCATTATCAATCATATAAGATCCATCAGAAATGAGCAACTCATTTTCACTGGTTCCCAACAGCATATCAGGTTGGGTTAAAGGGTTATGATGACCTTTTCTTGAAACGGAGTCATGTAGACTTAACAGTCTATGGGAGAAATGTTCAGGCAAAAAGCCCTAAAGAAAGCAAGATACTTGTGTTATTACCAGTATGCTATTGTACTTTCTGTAGTACAAGCTGTAATTAGACAAAAGCTTTTCTCTAGTACTAATTACATAAACACCTTTAAAAAAATCAATAGAAAACTATTAGTTAGGATTTGCATTAATCTACCCGTGTCTATCATTTAATATGCATAATTTTTAGCAACTTCATTATCAACAATTAGAAGTCAGCCAGTGCTATGAGCCTTACAGAGTTGCGAACAGCATCTTCCCATTCTGGAGCTACAGCATGGTGAGGATTCTTCACAAGATAATCTTTCAGGTCTTGCAATGCAGGTCCATTTGCACGTCCGTACTGAAAACAAGATTCAATCACAATTATTTAAATTACCAGCCAAAGTGGGGTCCAAAACCGATTGTATTTTCTCAGACATATTTGTATATACTTATTGCAATACATACATAATGCAAACTTATTATGGTGGTTTTGTGGCAGGTTGTGTGCATCCTCTTGGTGTAAATTTCTGTTTGTGTTGAGCCTGATCCCATGGCTCAATATAAACACTTGGCAATGTGGACCTTTTTTTGGACCAATTTTTTGACAATATTTCAGGAGAAAATTCTAAATGTAGGCTATTAATTTTGGTGCAGGTTTGTCATTATGGCTTTCTATAAATAGTATATTTCTAAGCATAATAAAGTAATCTGAAAGAAAAAAAAATGACAACTGAACGCTCATTTTTATTTTAATAAATTAAAATGCCAAAACATCCATTTAGTGTCCAAGAACCAGTCAAGTTTTAAATGAAGCCACTGGGGGCACTGTTCCCAAACAGGTTATGTGCAGGTATGAAAATTTTATTCAATATTTTGAATAAAAAGACCACTTGTGCAATGCCAAAATATAAACAAATATTTACAACCTTTACTGTAAATGACTGAAAATGGGGTGTCTAACTGCTAATCTCCAGGGGATTAATAAAGTATTCTGATTGATTCTGATTTAAGGACTGGAACTACCAGTTGTACAATAATCATTTAGCAAACTAATTACTTTTAACTTTAAAATAGTGCTGTCCAATAAACTGAGAACCGCGGTATCTGGACTGGACAATATCTTCACTAATAAAGAGCATGAAAGTTCATTTCCATTGCGATTATAACCATTGGGGATTTCATGAAAAATTTAATTGTCATTGATGAGAAATTTAGTGATTCATTGCTCCAATATGAATCTGGCAAAAAAAAACACTAATTTGCCATTATCCATTACATGTCAAAGTATAAGCGATTTTAAAATCCAGCAATGTAGAATTCCCCATTCGATATTATTTTAAATCGGTCTGCTGTTTTTATGATGGTCTGCAGAAACCAAAGGGCCTAAGATTTTATCATAGCCATAGAGCTTTCTTGAAGGTCTGTTGCTGATGCTTCTGTAGCTAATGCTTATTATTAAAATTAATTGGTGCTGTTTGTAAAGATAAAAGGGGCAAAGTACTTGTAAATGCTGTTAGGTTTTTGCAAGCACTTAGAAAACACTTTATACTGAAAACTAGGGTTATCTAACCACTTTTTATTACATTAACACTTTCCTGTGACTATATTACCAACAGCTGAAATAAACACCCCCGAAATTAGCAAATATCAGAGCAAAAAATAAAGCTGTTGGTTCCATGGAGTATAGTCCGTAATTAAAACAGTATACTAACAAATATGAAATGTAGAAATTGCAAAAGGTAATGTGCGCAAAAAAAAAAAAAAAAAAAAAAACGCTTTAATTTTTTTTTATTTTAAAAACAATTTTTTAAAAGACCATTTTAGAAATGGATTTGGAACATTTAAAAAATAAATAAATAAAAATTTGCAGACACCCTGACTGATATATAAATAAATAAGGGGTATAACATTATGCTGTATTCTGTATGCTTATTCATGAACCATTCAGTACGAACATCACGATACTCACACAAAATACAATTAAAAAAATATGAGGAACTAAAATTAGGAGGGCGGCACGGTGGCTTAGTGGTTAGCACGTTCGCCTCTCAGCGCTAGGGATTCCCGGTTCGAATCCCCATCTGGGTGGAGTTTCCATGTTCTCCCCGTGTCTGCGTGGGTTTCCTCCGGGTTCTCCGGTTTCCTCCCACAGTCCAAAAACATGGATAAAGTTAATTGAATTCTCAAAATTGCCCCATATAAAGTGTGTTTAAGTGAGTGAGTGTGTGCCCAGCGATGGATTGGCGCCCTGTCCTGGGTCTATCTGCCCAGCGCCCGAGACGTTCTCCCCTGGATGGGCATGGGGAACCCCACCGCGACCCTAATAGAGGATAAGCGGGAGATAATGAATGAATGAATAAAATTAGGAGGTAAAAGCTACACACAAGTAGAGTTGCGAGGTGCCCCGTTGAGTGTAGCTCATTTTAAAGGTAGTGCATCAACGTGAGTGAAAACAATCCACAGAAATTACATGTACTGCTTCATTCAAATCAGATTGTTCCATGTTCAGACCTAAGCTGCTGCTGTCAATCACAGGAACCCAAACTCTTCCCACACAGTTAATTTCAATGAAACAGTGTCAGCAGATGTGAGGTATGTTTGTGAACGTGCCAACACATATTTGTGTAGAATCATGCACATCGATAACCAGAGCTCATAATCTCTGCTACTTTTTACACTTACTTAACTTAAACTAATGCATTAACGTGTGAGCACTTAATCCTCCGCTCTCAAGATATGAAATCAGACAGAACTAATACATTACTACTAAAGCATTACCGTGGGGCGGCACAGTGGCTTAGTGGTTAGCATGTTCGCCTCTCAGCACTAGGAATTCCCGGTGCGAATCTGGGTGAAGTTTCCATGTTCTCCCCGTGTCAGCGTGGGTTTCCTCCGGGTTCTCCGGTTTCCTCCCACAGTCCAAAAACATGGATCAAGTCAACTGAATTCTTCAAAAAAATGCCCCATATAGAGTATTTGATGTTCTCCCCTGGATAGGCATGGGGAACCCCACCGCAACCCTAGTAGAGGATAAAGCGGAAGAAGTGGATGAATGTATAAAGCATTACTGCAAATAAAAGTTATAATAAATTGATGTTTTTGGTCCAGTGGTCTTGCCACATACTGCAATTAAAAAAGGAAGCATTACCGTGCATCATACGCATGCAATTATCTAGTCATCCAAGTCTTAAAGAGACAGTACACTGGTCATTGCTCTATATAGCAAAAACCCCAATACAGAATAAAACATTAAAATCTGCTGTAGTGGAGGACACTTCTTTCAATACTTTAAAAAAGCATAGACAAACTCCCCAGGAGTATGGACAAACTCCATATATATATATATATATATATATATATATATATATATATACTTTCATATATTTTAAATTCATTGCACACCAACTGTAAATATTTAAAGTCTTTTATTGTTTTAATACTGATGATTTTGGCATACACCTCATGAAAACCCAAAATTCCCTCACAATGTTAATATTCATGTAAATCTCACAAAATTAGCATATCATGAAAAGGTTCTCTAAACGATTAACCTAATCATCAGGATCAACAAATTAACTTTAAACACCTGCAAAAGATTCCTGAGGCTTTTGAAAACTCCCAGCCTGGTTCATTACTCAAAACCGCAATCATGGGTAAGACTGCTGTCTAGAAGGCCATCATTGACACCCTCAAGTAAGAGGGTAAGACACAGAATAGGCTGTTCCCAGAGTGCTGTATCAAGGCACCTCAGTGGGAAGTCTGTGGGAATGAAAAAGTGTGGCAGAAATCGCTGCACAACAAGAAGAGGTGACCGGACCCTGAGGAAGATTGTGGAGAAGGGCCGATTCCAGACCTTGGGGTACCTGCAGAAGCAGTGGACTGAGTCTGGAGTAGAAACATCCAGAGCCACCGTGCACAGGTGTGTGCAGGAAATGAGCTACAGGTACCGCATTCCCTAGGTCAAGCCACTTTTGAACCAGAAAAAGCGGCAGAAGCGCCTGACCTGGGCTACAGAGAAGCAGCACTGGCAAATTTTGCATGTCATTCGGAAATCAAGGTGCCAGAGTTTGGGGGAAGACTGGGGAGAATGAAATGCCAAAATGTCTGAAGTCCAGTGTCAAGTACCCACAGTCAGTGATGGTCTGGGGTGCCATGTCAGCTGCTGGTGTTGGTCTACTGTGTTTTATCAGGGGCAGGGTCAATGCATCTAGCTATCAGGAGATTTTGGAGAACCTCAGCAGTGCCACAGGCTGATTGCCACCATGCCACGCTGCATTGAAGCAGTCATTTCTGCAAAAGGATTCCCGACCAAGTATTGAGTGCATAACTGAACATAATAATTTGAAGGTTGACATTTTTTTGTATTAAAAACACTTTTCTTTTATTGGTCGGATGAAATATGCTAATTTTGTGAGATTTTTCATGAGCTGTATGCCAAAGTCATCAGTATTAAAACAATAAAAGACTTGAAATATTTCAGTTGGTGTGTGTACTTTTTATTTTATTTTTTATTCTTGTTAATTTATTGTGAAAAAGTACTTTGCAAACAATCTTTTTCCCTACTTACCTTCTTCCCAGTTCTCATGTCAATGATCTGTACCCTCTCACCACCTGCTTGTCCTCCTTCCTTTTCGGTTCTCTTCTTTTTTCTTTTTCTTTTGGTCCTGTTAACAAGTAACTGTAAGAGATAAAAGTTCAATTAGAACTGGTTGTTACAGTTAACTGTGACAAAAAAAAAAAGTCATGTGATTTTGTTTTGAATGAAAAGGCAGAACTTATTCTTACTTACGACACAATATAGGTGTAAATACATCAAATAAAATACAAGTGTGATATAAAAAAGGTAACTACTAGCGGATGATTCAGTGGTAACCCTAAGTGTCCACAATAACAGATCTCACCCCCAAAAAAAAAAAAAAAAAAAAAGTTTGCTAAATACTGCACAGGAATGTGAAGAACTTGAGAAACATTAACAAGTTAACATCCATCCATCCATTATCTTCCGCTTATCCGGGGTTCGGGTCGTGGGGGCAGCAACCGAAGTAGGGAGACCCAGACCTCCCTTGCCCCAGTCACCTCCACCAGCTCGACTGGGGGAACCCCAAGGCGTTCCCAGACCAGCTGAGAGATATGATCCCTCCAGCGTGTCCTGGGTCTTCCCCAGGGTCTCCTTCCAGCCGGACTTGCCTGGAACACCTCCCTAGGAAGGCGCCCAGGAGGCATCCTTACCAGATGCAAGAACCACCTCAACTGGCTCCTTTCGATGCAGAGGAGTAGCGGCTCCACACCGAGTCTTTCCCGGATGACCGAGCTTCTCACCCTATCTCTAAGGGAGAGTCCAGCCACCCTGCGGAGAAAACCCATTTCGGCCGCTTGTATTCGCGATCTTGTTCTTTCGGTCATTACCCAAAGCTCATGACCATAGGTGAGGGTCGGAACGTAGATCGACTGGTAAATCGAGAGCCTTGCCTTGTGGCTCAGCTCCTTTTTTACCACAACAGACCAGTATAGGGTCCGCATCACTGCTGACCCCGCGCTGATCCGTCTGTCAATCTCACGCTCCATCTTACCATCACTCGTGAACAAGACCCCGAGATACTTAAACTCCTCCACTTGAGGCAAGATCTGATCCCTGACCCAGAGAGGACTCTCTACCCTTTTCCAACTGAGAACCATGGCCTCAGATTTGGAGGTGCTGATTCTCATCCCGGCCGCTTCACACTTGGCTGCAAACCGATCCAGTAAGAGCTGAAGTTCGCAGCCTGATGATGCTAACAGGACCACATCATCTGCAAACAGCAGCGACGTATTCCCCACATCACCAAACCGGACACCCTCCATCCCCTGGCTGCGCCTAGAAATTCTGTCCATATAAATTATGAACAGAACCGGTGACAAAGGACAGCCCTGACGGAGTCCAACCCTCACTGGAAACCAGTCCGACTTACTGCCGGCCATGCGAACCAAGCTCCTGCTTCGCAAATACAGGGACTGAATGGCACGTAGTAAGGAGCCACGTACCCCATACTCACGAAGCACCTTCCACAGAATACCCCGAGGGACACAGTCGAAGGCCTTCTCCAGATCCACAAAGCACATGTAGACTGGTTGGGCAAACTCCCATGAACCCTCGAGGATCCTGGAGAGAGTGAGGAGCTGGTCCAGTGTTCCACTGCTCCTCCTGGATCCGAGGTTCAGCTATCAGTCGGACTCTCTTCTCCAGTACCCCTGCATAGACTTTGCCGGGGAGGCTGAGGAGTGTAATTCCCCTGTAATTGGAACACACCCTCCGGTTCCCCTTTTTAAAGAGGCACCACCACCCCGTCTGCCAGACCAGAGGCACTGCCCCCGATGACCATGCAATGTTCAAAAGGAGCATCAGCCAAAACTGCCCAACAACATCCAGAGCTTTGAGGAACTCCGGGTGGATCTCATCCACCCCAGAAGCGCCGCAACCAAGGAGCCCTCTGACTACCTTAGCGACTTCAGCCACAGTGATGGACAAGCCTCCTCCCGGGTCCTCTGACTCTGCCTCCTCTCTGGAGGGCATATTGGTGGGATTGAGAAGGTCCCTGAAGTATTCCTTCCACCGCCTAATGACGTCCCCAGTCGAAGTCAACAGTGCACCCCCTCCACTATATACTGTGTTGGTGGCACACTGCTTTCCCCTCCTGAGTCGCCTGACAGTTTGCCAGAATCTTCTAGGAGCCGACCAAAAGTCACTTTGTTCGAGGGTTACCGCCACGACAGGCACCGACTACCTTGCAACCACAGCTCCTGTCCGCCGCCTCAACAACGGAGGAACGGAACATGGCCCATTGAGGCTCAATGTCCCCCACCTCCCCCGGAATTAGGTTGAAGCTCTGACGGAGGTGAGAGTTGAACATCTGTCTGACGGGTTCTTCTGCCAGCCCCCCCCCCCCCCCCCCCCCCCCCCCCCCCCCCCCCCCCCCCCCCCCCCCCCCCCCCCCCCCCCCCCCCCCCCCCCCCCCCCCCCCCCCCCCCCCCCCCCTCACCACCAGGTGGTGATCAGTTGACAGCTCAGCTCCTCTCTTCACCCGAGTGTCCAAGACACATAGCCGCAAGTCCAATGACACAACTACAAAGTCGATCATTGAACTGCGGCCTAGGCCATGTGCACTTATGGACACCCTTGTGCTCGAACATGGTGTTCGTGATGGACAAACCGTGATTTGCACAGAAGTCCAACAACTGAACACCACTCGGGTTCAGATCAGAGAGGCCGTTCCTCCCAATCACACCTCTCCAGGTCTCACGGTCATTGCCCACGTGAGCATTGAAGTCCCCCAGTAGGACTACAGAGTCTCCAGGGGGAGCAGTTTCCAGTACTCCCCCCACAGACTCCAAGAAGGCTGGGTACTCTAAACTGCCATTCGGCGCATAAGCGCAGACATCAGTCAATACCCGTTCCCCCACCCGAAGGCATAGGGGAAGCTACCCTCTCATCCACAGGGGGAAAACCCCAACATGCAAGCGTCAAGCCGGGGGGCCACGAGAAAGCCCACACCTGCCCGACGCCTCTCGCCATGGGCAACTCCAGATAAGAACAGAGTCCAGCCCCTCCTCAATGAGATTGGACCCAGAACCCACGCTGTGCGTTGAGATGAGCTGACTATATCTAGCCGGTACAAGTTAACATTAACATTTTTATTTTTTACTAAAGCACAATAAACTAGAAAATCAATGTAAGGAAGACTACCCTCCCCAAAAATGAACACTTTTGCTATTATGTTTACAAAGACGTTCTAAGCCTAAAAAACACTTTTTTACAATATTACTCTGCAGCTTCAAGGGTTCATTGTCTGGCGCCACCTCCCAAGCAAGCTACATATCGTACTACAGATCATCGGCCACCGTACAGCAAGCTTGTTAACCAGCTCCCTTTGTAGTTCACTAGCATGTTGTTCATGCTAGCGGGAAGCAAGGGGGGGGTGTCGTTAAAAGCTGGCTTGTGGCTTTTAAAGCCAGGGAGAAAGTGTGCGCTGTTTACAAAGAGTGTCAAAGTGTATTTTATTTTTTAATATTAAGTTTTAAAAGATTTGCAGAATATAAATGCCTTTTAGTTATTTTATTTTAGGTATTTTATAAAGGTATTTTAGTTTTGATGCACTATTGTAAAATTTTGTATTAATATAATTAACATTATTTGTGTGGCGGCACGGTGGCTTAGTGGTTAGCACGTTCGCCTCTCGGCGCTAGGGATTCCCGGTTCGAATCCCCATCTGGGTGGAGTTTCCATGTTCTCCCCGTGGGTTTCCTCCGGGTTCTCCGGTTTCCTCCCAAAGTCCAAAAACATGAATCAAGTTAATTGAGTTCTCAAAATTGCCCTGTTTAGAGTGTGTCTGTGTGAGTGAGTGTGTGCCCAGCGATGGATTGGCGCCCTGTCCTGGGTCTATCTGCCCAGCGCCCGAGATGTTCTCCCCTGGATGGGCATGGGGAACCCCACCGCGACCCTAATAGAGGATAAGCGGAAGATAATGAATGAATGAATGAGCATTATTTGTTCATTGATAGATTTTTTTATGTAAGAAAAAAAGCTTACAAAACGCTAAGCTAACCTAACACTGCTCATTTGAATTTAGTGCAATCCTATTTATTATTATAAATATAAAATTACGCAAAAATATTTGATAGAGGAAGGAACCTGAAAGTATTGTTTTAAATAAATGTTCTATTACTTTACATCATCGTTTCATTTTGTCAATCACATCATTTAAACAAAATTTAAAGAGCATTTGAACTGAAAATCGGAATCGAATCAAATCGCCAGACACAGAGATTCGCACCCCTACTATATACATACACACTAAGTGGTGGGCAGCCTTGTATATAGCACCCAGGGAGCAACTGTGTTTAGGTGCAGTGCCCAAGGACATATCAGCCCTAGTTCTTGGTGGGACAAGGAATTGAACCAGGGATCTTCAGGTTAAAAGTCTGTTTCCTTGACAAGCCCATTCACTTTGGAAGATACGGCAGCAACAACAAATCAATAATAATCAATAATTAACCTCTTAACGCTCGACCACGCTCCGGTGAGCGGTCTGCCCAGTTTTGCAACTTTGAATTAGCATTTCTTTTTTTCCGCTTCGTCATAAACGGTCATCACATTTACACCATTTTAAAGCTGAAAAACTTATTTCAAAATGTGTAATCCAATATACAATTTAAAAATTACAACAGTGTTGTTTTAGTCAAATTTATTGTTTGTTTTAATAAAAGCGCTTGTGGTGGCTTATCGTTTATGTATTACCCTGTGTGTGCAATGACCCATCCCCTATTCATTAACTGTCTCACACAGTGTGGCAAAGAGTAGGGAGGGGGTTTGTATACATGCCGAGCACAGAACTTTTATTAATGTGTATATCTTAAATAAAACATTGTTTTTCTTTATTTTTAGTGGTATAACAGCAAATCATGCTGCTCCTATGAGCCTAACGTGCAAAAGAACAACTCTGATTTATAATTCTCAATTAAAAGAAAAAAAAAATGTATTAAAGCTTTAAGACAAATAGGGATTGACTCCATCATAAAAATGTTCTTCTTAAATAACCATTGAATTTTATACCTCTAGATCTCTTGGTATAAAAAAAAAACCCAGGTGCAAAACCTTATACTCAACTCTTATTTATGGGAAATTTTCTAAGCTGAATCTTTAAAAAATAAAAATGCATTAATTAGCTATAAAAGAAAAAAGTTTTTAATTAACTTGCAATTATTTTAAGTAAAATGTAAGTAAACTGTATTTTGGTGAGTACAATTTACTGATGTTTACATGTTTTGGGCAAAAAGTTTGCTTTAAAAAAATAATTACATTTGCAAATATTAATAAAACATTTAATTAAACTTTTTTGACAAAAACACAAAAAGTTTAGAAATTTTCAACCACCTTTATATGTTTCAGGGCTTTTTTTTTTTTTTTTTTTTTTTTTTAAACAGAGCTTAATGACAACACTTTATTGTAAATTGTACTACATAACTTGACTTGAACTAGTTCACTGTTAAGTTGTGAGACATTTCATTGTCAAACAGATAAGTTTGTCCTACTTTTTGAGGTTCCCCCATTACAGCCAGCCTTTTTGCAGTGTGCTATTATATAGTTTGATTAAGGTGGGCATAATTCAGCAGAAAAGGGTTGTCAATGCATGCCTTTCTTACAGAAATTCTAGGATTAGGGATAATATAAGTGAAATAATATTTTCTTTAAATAAGGACACTGGCTGTTTTATTATTGTGTCAATTTATTTCTGATTACCTCCAACATATCTCCCTCCACCTCATAGTCCGGGTTTTCTTTAAGCCAATTGGGCAGGTCCCGTTTACGGCGCGCTTGAAGAACTTCATCTGCATCTACTGCCTAATAAAAATAAAAGCAAGAACTTACTAGCAAAAAGCAAACATTCCTCATTGTATTTCTATACAGGAACATTTGAGGACGATTAGGATCCCTCATACCCCACACAATAGTACCTTTTGCTCTTTGGTCCGTTTGTATCCACTGGCCCTTTCTGCTGAACCATTGGGCATTACCACATGATGTTTGGAGAATGTTAACTTTAACCCCTCCTCCTAAAAATGCAATGAAATAAATTAGAATTAAGTATAAACAGTTTTAATACAAGTAAATGTGATTTTGAAAAAAAATAATAATTCTCTCACTCTCAGAAGCTTGACAGTAAACTCTGAATCCCTTCCATCCTGTGTAGAGATGTTAGTTTTACGGACAACACAGGAATGATCAAGGTCATTAGCAAGCCCCTGATCATCATAAATGAAAGCATGCTGAGTATCAGTGTATCGCCGTCCTGATGGCCAGTGTCCCGACAGAACCAGAGCACACAGGTTATCTATTCGGTTTATCAAGACACGATCCTAAAAATGAAGAGGTCTTTATTAGCAAGATAATAGTTTCACTGTCTTAAAATTTTGGTAAATGTAAAGGTGATGTTTTAAAACATACAACCAAAGAAATACCTTGGGCCAGTTGACTCGAAGTGGATCACTGAAAGGCTCAGGGAGATTGCCATCTTGGGATTGTGTAAAGGAATGTGGGCTATTCTCATCATATTCATCATAGATCTTCAGTTCTAGGTAAACCACAACACACAAATTAAACTTTTGACTATGAATTTTGGCTTGACCCAATCAAATTCAAGTCTTGTATTTTTAACAATATGAAAACCATTGTAAAAATTGTAAACACTATGTATGCCCCCCTGTCACATCACACTTTGAGAAACATCGTCAACGTTTTTAAAAAGTATACCAGAACCAAACAAGCAGCACAACAAACCAGTTCACCTAAAACAAACATATTCATTGAAATTTTATATATACACTACTCACAAAAGGTTAGGGGATATTTGGCTTTCGTGTGAAATTTTGAACAATGTGAAAATGCCCTGAGAAACCTTATGATGAATGCCAATCATCTCCAGGCACGTTTAAGGGATGTCAGTCATGTCAGACCATTCAAAACTATTTACATCAGCGTGGTCTGTGAGCTAGACGACCTGCAGGGGGAGTCATCGTCTTGCAAGGGACCAGTGGGCCTCAGCGCTGTTCTCCCATTATGATCATGTTTTCTTGTTGAAAATAAAAAAAATAAAAAATAAAAAAAATATATATATATATATATATATATATATATATATTATTTTTATTTTTTTTTTTTCCAACAAGAAAACATCATAATGGGTTATATATATATATATATATATATATATATATATATATATATATATATATATATATATATATATAATTAAATTTTTTTAAATAAATAAATAAAAAGTGAAGCGCTGTGAAGAATTTTAGGATGCACTGTGTATGTATGTATGTATGCAACTAACGATTATTTTGATAATCGATTAATCGGCCGATTATTATTATTTTTTTTTCGATTAATCGATGAATTGGATAAATAAATAAAAAATTTCTATGTCTTTACATTTACATTTAATCATTTAGCAGACGCTTTTATCCAAAGATGGATGTTTTTCAGTAAAATTATTCTATAGTATTATATATAGTAATTTTATTCAAAATGTTTAAGTTAACATTACCTGTAATTAATGAAAAGCACAATGAAAGAAATAATCATCTAAACAACAAAAGTCAACTCCAAATAACACATGATACTCAGCTGCCCTTAGTAATGTACCAAATATTGTCTGTTCTGTAGCCTATTGGGAAAAAAAATTAACAAATGAACTAATTAACAATCAGCTATTGAAAAAAAAAATGAACAATCAGCTATAGAAAAAAAAATTAACAAAGCCAGCTAACAAAAATACCTCGTGTGAAATGTCAATTGGACATGTGACTGCTTTGCACACTGTGCACAAGGCTTCCTGTTTGCCTCGTTGGGGGGGGGGGGGGGCTCATTTGATGCTCCAAAGGAAGGTCATTTAAATGGCTAAAGCCGCGTATCATTACGCCGTGCGCATCAATCCCCCGCTCCCCTGTGGTGTGCTGCTATTGATCCGCTAAAAACCAGGACTTTTCCTCAAAAAAAAAAAAAAAAAAAAAAAAAAAACACGGGACAGAACGTGACATACGGACATGTCCCAGGAAATACGGACGTATTCGTATAACGGACGTTAAGACACTGACGTTAAGACACGTTCTCTATCACTGTTATTATCCAGTTAACAGCCAAATAAAGCATGAAGCTGCTCTGCCGGTCTCATAGTGTTACGTTGCGTTACGTTGATTCACTTTAAACCAAAGAAGCTCGGGATGTTGTAGTGATTTATCTGCTGTTCAGCTTCATCCTCATCAGTGTTTAGTTTCAGGTGGTGGATCATCACCGTGCTGCTCCATGCAGCTCAATTCATGCTTGCAGAGCTGCATGTTCCTTATTTGTGTTATGGTGAAGCTCCCGCAGTTTGGATTTAAACGGAAGCTTGTTTTCTGCGTTGGCTGTGTTTCATTTGTACGATTTATCAACTTGTTTTCCAGCGTTATTGAAGTGCTGCAGGTGACGTAAGCGGTTACGACATTGCAAGTAACGCGGAAATCGCACCACCCAACGAATCGATAATGGAAATTCATCATCGATACTCTGGATAATCGATTTTATCGATTAGTTGTTGTGTGTGTGTGTGTATATATATACACACACACACACACACACACACACGATAGATAGATGCTATTCAAATGCATAACGACCTACAGCCCACCCACCCCCCCTGCCTCACAGGTGTGAAATGCTAGGTAAAAACTGCTTTCAAAGGTAAATTCCCTGAAATTCAGCCTAATGCGATGCAAAAACACATCCTGCAATGAAAGTTTAGTGAAATTAAACATAATAAAAAACAAATGGCAACAAAGTGACAACAAATAAATTGAAACATATCTACAGACAAACAAAATTTTCTGCAAACTGTGTTTTTATACAAATACATGACCCTAAGTTTATTTTTAGACGTCGTGTCTGTACTTTATTTTAGTTTATATTGAAAACACTTTAATAATTCAGTTGTGCCTTGATATTATTTTGCATGCTTTTTAGCGTGCCAGCGGCGGCACGCCACCATTCACACAGTCAAAGAATTCTGGGAGGCTGGGATATTTAACCTTGTTAATAAACCTTATTTATTTCTTCTTTTCTTCTTTAAATAAAAAAATATATATTTATAAATGCCAATAAATATTCAAATTTATGAAATTTTAATACTAATAATACTAAAACTAATTTAATGCTAATTTTTAATAATAATAAGTCAGCATTTGAGCTCTGTATAAACACAAATGTAAAAAAGTATTTTTAAAAATGTTTAGTTCATTTAATTATTTTGAAAAATAAAATTTCCAATTTGTTGATGTACAGTTGACATTATGACCAGAAATTATTTCTTAGTTGACATTACTTTTTGGAACACAGTTTCAATGCAGCACATTGCATGTTTGTTTTTTTATTGCATATTTGCTTTCTCCTCTCTTTTTTAAAGTTATTATTGACTTCTATTTTAACAGAATACCCTTGTGATTGATACTCCTCGAGTGAGGAAGCAGCCATGTCAGTACTCCTCACTAAAAGGGGAGAGTGGGGAGTTTTCAGATCTTGACAGAGATGACATTATACAAACACACACACATATGGGTGGGTGTGTACTTAACTGTATACATTTTTCCCCAGATCATCTAACTAATTTAAGCATTAAAGATGCTTTACTCACCTTGTTCATCTCTTTCTGCATTACTGTCCCCACTAGCATCTGAAGTGTGTGAATGCTGGGATGAGATGGAAGACTCTGAATCAGTATCCGAATCGGATTCCGACGGTCCTACTTCATCTGCTACTTGCTGCTTTTTACTCCTTTCTCTGCCTCCTTTGTTTCTTTTCTTCCAGTGCCAATCAATGTGGTCTTTGCGGTCAAAGTGAGCATATGATGGAGCTTTTGATTCAGACTGACGATCAGACACTAATAGTCTAGTCTCATCATCTAGACTCACCTCTTTAATATCATTTTGTATTTGTGATAGTCCAAGCTCTGGCGTCTGCATAACTAACTGTGTGTGCTGATTTTGGATATAGTCAAAATGAGCTTTGCTGAAGGAGAACTGCGGGTCTGAAAAGAAGGTTTGCTCCATACGGCTTAATCCGGAGTGAGCAGCACCTAGAAGCAGTTCATGATCATGCTGAGGGATGCTCCACCAGGTGGGCAGTTCAGAACTTGGTGGTGCAAGAGAAAGGTGTTCAACCAAAGAGGGATGTGGTAGTACTAGCTCTCTAAGCCGAGATAGTAAGTTAATTCTGTAAAGTGTCCGTGACGCTCGCTCTTCTGTGATGGGAGCTAAAGACTGGGACATGTCTGGGGAATCTGTAAAAGGTGACAAGAAAAAAAAAAAAAAAAAAAAAAAAAAAAAAAGACCATTTGGTACTTTCTATATTTAGGGGAAAGGAACAATTTTGTATTTACAAAATTTAAATATCAATATTTTAAAAAATTTTAAGTTTAAATATCAATAATAACAGTACCATCATTTGGAGCCTGCTGCAAGCGACAGACCCTCCGGCACATTGTCACAAAGCAATTGAAGTATCGATTTAGACTTTCATCAGTTTTCTTATCCAGTCTTGCTAACAGACGAAAGCGTGTCCAGTCCAATTTAGGTTTTACATCCTCTAGAGTGCCGGCTTCAGACTTTATTCGCTCCACACCAAAAGTAGAAACCACACGATAAAAGTCACATTCCTCTCTCCGGGTCCACCTAAAATACAACACATTAGTGTTTTTAAAAATACACAACTATGTACTATATAGCACAATAAGACATTTCAAATATCCATCCATTATCTTCCGCATTATCCTCTACTAGGGTCGCGAGGGGGTTCCCCATGCCCATCCAGGGGAAAACGTATCGGGCGCTGGGCAGACACAACCAGGCCAGGGTGCCAATCCATCACTGGGCACACCACTCACTCACACAAACACACTCTATACAGGGGAATTTTTGGAGAATTCAATTGACCTTGATCCATGTTTTTGTACCGTAGGAGGAAACCGGAGAACCCGGAGGAAACCCACCCGGACAACATGGAAATTTCACCCAGATGGGGATTCGAACCGGGAATCCCTAGCGCTGGAGGCAAACGTGCTAACCACTAAGCCACCATGCCGCCCACATTTCAAATATGATATTTCAAAATAAAAATACCTCTGCTGTCGCTCTTGTCGTGCAAGTTCCTTTAGCTTGGTGGCCTGTTCAGTGCGTCTCCGGCGCCGGTCACCTTTTTCAGCTGCTTCCATTTTGAGCTGCTCTCTTCTGTAACTGCGCTGATATGCTGTAATTAGACGTCGAAGTCTGGCTGTAAGAGTGGAGCCTGTTGGCCAGCAACTGGACCCCATTTGTCCTAAGGACTGCCCCCCAGTTGTCGTTGGAGTAGAATTGTTCTGCATGTTGAAATCGCTCACATCTGTAAAATCGACCTTCAAAAAGAGAAAGAGATTATGAGATTATGTACTGTTTTTTCATAGTCAAAACTATGATCTGATCTATGTGTCAAACAAAGTTAAACCAGCAATTGCAAGACTATGAATGAGTATGTCAAAAACACTTGATAAAAGAAAAAAAATATGTATGCAAGCATACAGCATACATATGAGTAGTGATGTAATATTTGGTGTAGATTGTTGCTTTTTTTCAAATCAGTGGGGTTGTGCCAGCTGTCTACAATATTTAAAAGGTCATTGTAGAGCATTTCTTTCAGGTTGGCAGCAGTATTGGGTGATTTTTTTTGTGGTAGTTGGAAGTACTTACATTGAGAACATTAACACTTCACAGCTATCAGCCAATCCTCTTCTCATTCTCCCGTCTCTAAATAAGAGATCTCCTAGATTTTCCTTTCCAGCAAATTCAACCACCAATTCCCATATGCATGTATTGCTTGGCAGTCTTGAATGGTCAATATTCTTTTAGATGTTCCAGAACCAATTCTGCCAGTGTAGCTACTAGCAACAATTGGTCATTGTTTTCCATTTTTCCAAAACGTACCATGTACTCCAGAAGAGTAGTTCTGGTGTAATTTTGGTAAGGTACACATCATGAACACCTTGTGTGTAGGTATGTACTTGAACAATCATTTAACACTCATGGTACCTTGCATTTATGACGTTTTTCTATTATTTTATCATGGTGTTTGATTTGGTTACCATCACAAAGGAAATTGTGTCAATTAAAATGTGCAATAAAAATTATGAAGATGGTAGATGATTTCTTGAGGTCCCCAGGCCTTCAGGATTATATGGTTGTTTAAAGATGTACAGAATGGACAAAAGATCTACAAAAGGGTTATACCAACTGGGATGTTGGAGCTCCAAGATGAGCATTGTGAGGATGGTATGTGTCATAAATGGCATTTCCTTTGAGTGTTCATGTACTGTACTTTAATGGAGTAAGTTAAGTTTCCTGTTTTCATCTTGTGTTTTGATTGTAAAGTTTTTTTTACATTTGTGATTTCTCGGTTCAATACTGATCTCAGATGTTCATACATTCAAGTTCATTGACGACAGATCCTTTTCTACTATTAAGAAAAAGCGTAATCCTTATTTCTCCATGTTTTCCATCTGAGATTTCTTGGAACATTCTATTAAAATTAGATATTTAAAATCTAAAATCATACACCTTTCCAATTCACCTCAAAGCACAACAAGAGATATGACAGAGCCCCAGAGCTCTAGCTAATGTGCACCAAAATGTATCTGGATAGTATACTTAATAGGACAATGACACCTGGGAATTAACAGCATAAAGGGTGATCTGACATTAGGTTATATCTTGACCAGCCAAATGACTAAAGCAGGTCAATCAGTCTATTAGAAACAGAAGCCAAAAGTAAAGTGATTGTTCCTTTCAACCACAAATTATCTCAAGCAACAGAAATTTCTTTATGGGTCTCACCTCATAGCAAACATGGTGCCACCACAATGCCACATCTTTTAAATGTGCTTTGTAGACTGCACATCTAATAACAGTCATGATGAGTTTGAAAACAAAGACAGCTCTTTTTGTTTAACCCACTTGCAAAAAAATACTAAATACTAAAGTGATATTCTCAGAAATAACGTTGACAAAAAAGGTGGTCTTATTGTCAAAAAAGTGCAAAATCAAAAGACGGGTTGGGTGACATACAAGAAGGTATTTTTTGAATACTATGAACAGAGATATATTTGAAACAAATTAGCCAGCAGGAAGGCTTTGTTTTCACGAAATCATGATTTTCAACATAATTAAAATACAGTAACCTACAGTTACATAAACCATAACATAAGTGAACTGTCTTTATATTTAATTGAATTATACAAATCCAAGACAATATTCAAGGAACATAGTTTACGAATAACACACAAACATTCAAGTACACATTAGATTACATGTTGTCTGTATAAGTATAAAACATGAAACTTACCTCGCCATACAGATCCTTATTGTTCCTCGTTATCGGCTTAAACTCTGGGTCCTCTGAAAAGTCCCCTCTACAAAAAACAGCAGTGGGTATGCAAGATCATGTGTTATTAACTTTTTTTGATAATAAATAATAACTATAAAAAATTGAAAAAGAAGAAATTGTAACATATACATACATATACACACACGTGTGTGTGTGTGTGTGTGTGT
>JAFMOD010000463.1:112737-123060 GCA_019802435.1 Corydoras maculifer
TTTTCACGCACAACCATCTTTAGGGTTTACAGAGAATGGTCCGAAAAAGAAAAAACATCCAGTGAGCGGCAGTTCTGTGGGCGGAAATGCCTTGTTGATGCCAGAGGTCAGAGGAGAATGGCCAGACTGGTTCGAGCTGATAGAAAGGCAACAGTGACTCAAATAGCCACCCGTTACAACCAAGGTAGGCAGAAGAGCATCTCTGAACGCACAGTACGTCAAACTTTGAGGCAGATGGGCTACAGCAGCAAAAGACCACACCGGGTGCCACTCCTTTCAGCTAAGAACAGGAAACTGAGGCTACAATTTGCACAAGCTCATCGAAATTGGACAATATAAGATTGGAAAAACGTTGCCTGGTCTGATGAGTCTCGATTTCTGCTGCGACATTCGGATGGTAGGGTCAGAATTTGGCGTCAACAACATAAAAGCATGGATCCATCCTGCCTTGTATCAACGGTTCAGGCTGGTGGTGGTGGTGTCATGGTGTGGGGAATATTTTCTTGGCACTCTTTGGGCCCCTTGGTACCAATTGAGCATCATTGCAACGCCACAGCTTACCAGAGTATTGTTGCTGACCAGGTCCATCCCTTTATGAACACAATGTACCCAACATCTGATGGCTACTTTCAGCAGGATAATGCGCCATGTCATAAAGCTGGAATCATCTCAGACTGGTTTCTTGAACACGACAATGAGTTCACTGTACTCAAATGGCCTCCACAGTCACCAGATCTCAATCCAATAGAGCATCTTTGGGATGTGATGGAACGGAGGATTCGCATCATGGATGTGCAGCCGACAAATCTGCGGCAACTGTGTGATGCCATCATGTCAATATGGACCAAACTCTGTGAGGAATGCTTCCAGCACCTTGTTGAATCTATGCCACGAAGAATTGAGGCAGTTCGGAAGGCAAAAGGGGGTCCAACCAGTTACTAGAATGGTGTACCTAATAAAGTGGCCCGTGAGTGTATATATATATATATATATATATATATATATATATATATATATATATATATATATATATATATAGGGCGGCACGGTGGCTTAGTGGTTAGCACGTTCGCCTCTCAGCGCTAGGGATTCCCGGTTCGAATCCCCATCTGGGTGGAGTTTCCATGTTCTCCCCGTGTCTGCGTGGGTTTCCTCCGGGTTCTCCGGTTTCCTCCCACAGTCCAAAAACATGGATCAAGTTAATTGAATTCTCCAAAATTGCCCTGTTTAGAGTGTGTCTGTGTGAGTGAGTGTGTGCCCAGCGATGGATTGGCGCCCTGTCCTGGGTCTATCTGCCCAGCGCCCGAGATGTTCTCCCCTGGATGGGCATGGGGAACCCCACCGCGACCCTAATAGAGGATAAGCGGAAGATAATGAATGAATATATATATATATATATATATATATATATATATATATATATATATATATACACACACACACACATATATATAGATAGATATATAAAATATATATATCTATATATGCTGTTAATTTCCAGGTGTCATTGTCCTATTAAGTGTATATATATATATATATATATACACATATACACACACACATACACACACACACACACACACACACTTGCTAAAACATACGATCTACAAGAAAAGTAAAGGATGCAAATCGGTGATTTATAATTGAAGTTTATTCTACTACTTGACAAAACACACATTATTTTAATCACTCTTCTCCCACAAATCCATAAAAAGTCCTCATCTTCTGTGTCTGAATTAAAAATCTGCGCAATGTCACTATCAAGCGGCTGTTCAGTAATGATGCCGGCTTTCACGAAAGCTCGGACAACAGTTACAGCAGAAACCTTAGCCCAGGCATCCACAATCCATTCACAGACGGTGGGGTGACTCGCCCGCCGCTGCCTTCCGAGTTTTAGTAACAGTGTGTTCGCCATCCATCGCTCCCACGCCGCCCGCAATTTTACGGACATGCACCTTATACGTGTACTGAGTTCCAAAATCTGGCGTAAACAGGGCGTTAAAAAGCCCTGTTTACGCCAGATTTTGGAACTCAGTACACGTATAAGGTGCATGTCCGATTTCTGGGAAAAGTTTAGGCTTTTAGGTGCGCCTTATAGTCCGGAAAATACGCTACATACATACACTCACGCACACTTCACAATGTGTGTAAAGAGTACGTAAAAATTAAAATCAAAATTATTTTTGTTCAACTGAAAATCATTCAGGATTTTATTTTACTACTGTAGACAGAAAAATGGAAAATTTCGCAGCTTACCCTTCTCTTAAATCTGGGTCAACCGAATGCTGTTCAGCTTTAATGTCTTGGTCATCAGGGCGGCCACAACGCTCCAAAAAGCACAAACAAGAATCAGCACGCATGGTAGTGTACATCTCATATCCTAGCAAAGAAGAAAGGGGAAGATGGGCATAGGAAAGAATTAAATACATTAAGCGTATGACTGCATTCATAACATGCACTCCTGGGCATTAAATCAGATTCAAGAAAAAATATTGTTTCATTTTTAAAATGGCAAATAAATTAGTCAAAGAGTTAGAAAACTTTAAACAAATAAAGAACCTTATGTGATGGGCTTTACATTTACATTTGGTCATTTAGCAGACGCTTTTATCCAAAGCGACTTACAAGGTGAGCACAGGGTTAATCACAACACCCCTGGAGCAATAAGGGGTAAGGGCCTTGCTCAAGGACCCACATTGGTAACTTCAGTGGACCTGGGATTTGAACCACCAACCTTCAGATTGATAACCCAACGCCCTAACCACTGAGCTACTGTGCCCTATTTTTTTTTATATTTGTGGATAATCCATTAGACAGCTTTTTTGCATAAATATTGTTATACCCAACGCTAATAATATTAAAACAGCTGATGAATATCTTTATTTTGTACTTCATTTTATTTTGTAATCGAATATTCATACGGTTTAAATCTGGAATCTTTTTGACAAAACCATAACATAAGCTTGATGAACAAATATTTTACATAGTGGAATTTACATAGTGAACAGTACAGGGTAAGTCTTTTGCCTTGAAAATTGATCTTTTGCCTTTAAAAATAAACTCGTGTGTTTTCTATATTTTCTTGTAGGTGCAATCGGCAATGCAGTACAATTAGCATTTTCTGTAAAGGATATGACATTATACAATACGATCATTGTATCATGTCTATGTTGCACTTCAAACTGGAGTCATTTGTGACATGATGGAATTTTTGGACTAACATAAAAGCATCTTCCTTAATCTTGACAGGAGTTATTTTAGGAAACACTTCCCTTAAATAGTTAAAAGCTTCAAACAATGATTTTTGAAAAATCTAGCCTACAAGGGTGAAAATTATTTTACAGATAGAATAGGCCAAGAGTTTTGAACCAGCTGAAGTTTTAGGAACTTGAGACCCAAAAATGTCATGTCTGTATTATCACCTTCGCCAAGAAATTTTTTTTTATCTGCATACCATGTTTAAACACCCCAATAAGCAAACAGCGATCAGCCTCTGCATCCCACCAGCCAGAAGGGACATCCTGTTGTTCCATCTCAGGTAACCAAATATCAATATCCCTGTATAATAGATTTAGGTCAAATATAAGGTCAGTAAGCATGAAATTCTTGTAATAAAGTAGCTTAAAATGCATTACATAAAAGTTGTCAGACCTGCCATAAGCCCCTCCAAGTATAGAATCTACATGTTCTCCAATAACTTCTTGTTTCAGATAATACAACATTCGGACCCGCAGCAAAACCCTAGAAAAAGAGAAAAAAAAAAAGTGTGAGTTTAATTTAAACGTAGATGTTCTTTTGCTAATAATAGATAACCGGAAATAACTTTAATAAAAAACCAAATGAGATGAAAATATGAAGTGTAGTGTATATTTACTACACATATAGTACACGTGTGTACACACACACACACACACAAAGTAAACACACTTGTTGCATTGATGTTTGAGGTGCTTGCGATATCCATCATCCAGCAGAAGTGTATCCGGGTTGTACTTCCGGATCCAATCAGCCTTTTGCACATCAAAAGTGCTTTGAGTCTTAACCCTTTTACCCTTCCTGCCACGGGGAACTGGAATGGAGAGACCTGTACGAAGAATACACACACACACAATTATGGATCCAGAAACCTTTGCACTTCACTCTGTGGGACGCACAAAAACAAAAAGCCCACAAATTGAGTATTTCCTAAACATGTTTTAACATTTTCATGGCGTCAACAAATCCCAAAAAAGTTGGGACAAGGCGATTTTCACCACTGTGGAGCATCTCCCCTTCTTACAACACTCAACAGACTTCTGAGGACAGAGGAGACCAGTTTCTCAAGTTTAGAAATAGGAACGCTCTCCCATTCATGTCCAATACAGGCCTCTAACTGTTCAATTGTCTTGGACCTTCTATGTCACACCTTCCTCTTCATGATGCGCCTAATGTTCTCTATAGGTGATATCCGGACTGCAGGCTGGCCATTTCAGTAGCCATGATATTGTGATTGCTGCAGAATCTGGTCTGGCATTATCTTGTTGAAAAATACAGGCTCTTCCCTGAAAGAGATGACGTCTAAATGGGAGCATATGTTGTTCTAAAACCTGAACATATTTCTCTGCATTAATGGTGCCTGTCCACTCATGCAACCCCATACCATCAGTGATGCAGGCTTCTGAACGGAGCGTTGATAACAACTTGGGTTATCCTTGTTATCTCTGGTCCGGATGACATGGCGTCCCTGTGTTCCATAAAGAATTTCAAATCGTGACTCATCTGACCACAGAAAAGTCTTCCATTTTGCCACACTCCATTTTAAATGACCCCTGGCTCAGTGCAAACGTCTGAGCTTGTGGAGCTTTCTTCGAAATGGTTTCCTCTTTGCACTGTAGAGTTTCAGCTGTCAACGGTGGATGGCACGGTGGATTGTGTTTACTGACTATGTATTCCTGAGCCCATTCTGTTATTTCCTTGACAGTGGCATCCTGTTTTAGGTGCAGTGACGTTTAAGGGCCTGGAGATCACGAGCGTCCAGTAGAGTTTTACGGCCTTGACCCTTACGAATAGCGATTGCTCCGGATTCTCTGAATCTTTTGATGTTATGCACGGTTGATGATGATGATGATAACTTAAGTCTTTTCTATTTTACGCTGGGTAACACTATTTTGGTATTGCTGCACTATTTTTCTGCACAACAATGGTGGAATTTGTGATCCTCTTACCATCTTGGCTTCTGAGAGACACTGGGTATAAAAAAGAGCTTCTCAGAGTGTCAATCATGTTGTCAATTGACCCTAATTAGTGTTAATTGGTCTTCCAGCTCTTCGTTATATGCTCAATCTTCTTTTCCAGCCACTTAGTGCTACTTGTCCCAACTTTTTTGGGATTTGTTGACACGTAACATTTTAAAGGAAAAAATATGTTGAATCAAAATTTCAATTTACTCAGATTAAACTTTTGATCTGTCAATGTTCTATTACGTATAAAATATTGACATTTGTCATCTCCACATCATTGAATTCAGTTTTCAGTATTCACAATTTGTTTAGTGTTCCAACCTTTTTGGAATACGGTTTGTAGTAAAAGACCGTTATACACTGCTTGGCCAAAAAAAAAAAAGAAAAAGGCACTGAAGTTATGGATATAACTTAGCAAATGGGTACAAGCCTTCTATTGGATAATTACTGCATTGGTGATTCTTTCAGCTGTCAACAAGTTATTTAACCCCAAATGTTGCAATTACTTGCTTCTCATGTCTTAAACAACCATGTCGAAAAACAAACCACGTGGTCGTGGACAAGATGAGAATCAATCAGCAGAGAAAACATCTAAGGAAATTGCAGAAACGACTAAAATTGGGTTAAGAACTGACCAACGCATTATTAAAAACTGGAAGGATAGTGGGGACTCATCGTCTGAGGAGGAAGTGTGGTGTTTCACGTTTGGTAAAATCAAATTAAGGAAGTACTCAAGGCTATGTTCAATTGTGACAGTAAGAGCATTTCCACACACAAATGCAAAGGAAACACAAGGGGGGATTGGGACTGAACAGCTGTGTAGCCACTAATCAGTAAGGCTAACTGGCAAAAGAGGCTTCAATTTGCTAGGGAGCATAAGGATTGGACTCTGGAGCAATAAAAGGTCATGTGGTCTGATGAGTCCAGATTTACCCTGTTCCAGAGTGCTTTGCTTCATCCGCCTCTCTTCTTACCGTCAATCATGCCTAGTGCCTACTGGGGTTGCTACAATTGGGCAGCTGACTACCTGAATGACCAGGTTATTACATCAATCGACTTTTTCCTGATGGCAGGGGCACATTCCAAGATGACAATGCCAGGATTCATCGGGCTCAAATTGTAATGGAGTGGTTCAGGGAGCATGAGACATTCTCACATATGGATTGGTCACTAGGGCTGGGACAACGCATAGACTTTGTCGACGTTATCGATTACGAAAATCCGGCAATGTGTCTACAAAATGGTGGCGCCCTATAGAAAAAATGAATTTATTGTGCAGTGCAAGTATTAGCAACAGATGAAAACACCCACATGCATCTAAAGTGTGGGAGCACTTCACACAGAAACACAACAGCGTGATGCTTGGTCAGATTTGCAAAGTGGAGAAGCCTTTTTACAACAGTACAACTGCTATGAACGTGCGTTTAAAGTGCAAACATACCCCCACTTATCCACATGGCAGCAAAACAGTGACAAAGGTGCAGTTAACTTAGCATATTATTTTAAGACTTAACACATTAACGTGCTAACCATTTCTTGGTCGTCCTGTGTTAACTTCACTCAATATCGCTAATGCACCATGTTTTCATTGCATTTAGATCAATCTCGGCAATTGTATATAGTCAACAAAAATATACAGTCATAATAGTCAATAAAATGTCAGATTTTATCGTCCATGATGTTAGTGGCCCGAGGTGGTAAATAATGATGTTAACAATGTTCTGATGAGTTGTGTTATACTTACAATTCCATAAATAAAACAGTAGTTTTATGTTTTAAACTTAACTCTTGTTGAACCCCAATTTCTAATCTCTAATTTAACCTGCTAGCTAATGGTAAAATGGTTTACAGAAGGAAAGATACTTTAAACATGCTTTTTATATTAATTAGCTGAATTTTGATTGAATTTCAATGGTGTCTTTTACTACAAAGCATTATACTTGGAGACTGAGGTCATGTCCTAACATGTAGAATATTGTTCAATATTAATAATCACTACTTTGACAACCACATTATTCAACCACTGCTTTTAGAACATTTATTAAAACATCAGGGCCTATCAAAATACATTTATCACATTGGTTTGGATAGGATGCTCTTAATTATTTATTTTTAACAATATTAAACTCAAGGAGTTCACTGCATGTTTTTATGTAATAGTGCTTATGCACCTTTGATCTGAACAAAAAGATTTTGTTTTGTAAAATTTAATTACAAGTGATATTTAAATAAATACTTCAACTTCTTTACTTTAAGTACATGTAGGTGCATGTATTTTTATACATCTACTTAAGTAAAAGTATTAGTATATTGTAAAATAATTAAGTAAATTTTGAAGTTTAAAGTTGAAATATGATGACTATTTTTTAACTCAAGTATGGGCCTTCCGTACTTCTGCCACCTCTATTGTGGCCTCATGTCATATGTGCCTCAAAGTCAGTACATTTTTTCCCTGCCAATCAAGAACCTAGTCGTTATAATTTAAAGTTCCAACTATTGTTTGGGGGGGGGAATTTTCATGTCCAGTATTTTTGATAAGACATTTCATTTTATTACATTAATCAATTGAAAAATAATTGTTCGGTGCAGCCCTATTGGCCACCACAGAGTCCAGATCTTATATCTTATCCCCAGTGAGAATGTTCGGGATGTGCTGACGAAGGCTTTGCACAGCAGTCAGACTCTGCCATCATCAATGCAAGATCTTGGTGAAAAAGTAAAGCAATTTTTGATGAAAATAAATCTTATCAAAACAATGCTACAGCGAATGCATGCCGTAATGAAAGCTAAAAGCGGACCAACGAAATACTAGAATGTGTGTGACATTTTTTTGGCCAGGCAGTGTATATTGTATACGCAAATTGTACATCATTGTACATTTAACACCTTTTTAACTTTTCACAGCACACCATTTTAATAGCAGAATGCTTTGTGGATGTGTCTAAATCACTGCTCACAAACTATTAATGCAATGACTATTTGAACATTGATCAATATCAAGTCTGTTACTCTCAGAGATGTAATTTTTTTTGTAAGTCCAAAGCATTTTCTATTGTTTCTAGTTTAACAAACTTATCTATCTACATATCTTATGTATCTATTTATCTTCTAGACCTTCTTTTTCTTTTCTGAGCTAATTTTACCTCTGTGAGTTTATAGCTGCCAACACCAAAAAAAATAAGCCTGTGGTGATTTCTCTTAATTGTATATAGTAAGTATTACATGTATTTTGTATTATATTGCATTTTCTCTCTCCTTTATCTTTTTAAATTGTAAGTTTACTGTCTTTTTACTACTTTTTCCATCTGTAGTCCTCTGGCCATTATGTGAAAACTAGCGTTCTGGCTAATTCTGGCTTTTTTTTTTTTTAATGTGTAATCATGTGTTCTTTGAAATTGCACTATCCCCTTTTTAAATAAACTAATAATAACAATAATGCTTCAACAGTAAAGTAAAAGAGGCATATTTCTTTGTAATGAAAGTGTTTTGTGTCTGTTTCTTGTAGAGACCACACTTGGCAATTGTGATGGCAGCACAAGGCAATTATTTCCATTCTCTTAATTGTCTCACATGGACTCATCAAGGTTATGAGCCTGTAGTTGAAATTTGAAAATAATTATACCCTTTTTTTCCAAAGCTTACTGAATAGTTGGAGCAGTAGTACTAGTGAGTACTGTAGTACATTCATAATATGACAACCTCTGGTGCTGTTTAGTGTGCAATGCTTAAGAATGTGAGTTTCAAGTTTCATAAAATGCAATTACATGGCTTAAAATCTTTAGACTGTTGAAAAGTTATGAATTCTTTTTCCAGCTTTGGCTTGATGATCCATACTTCTTCAGAGACACTAAGGCTTAAGAAGTTGCTTCAAAAAGCCTCAACTATTAGTTAGTTATTATTATGTGACTGCAGTTTCCCTTTGTCCTTTTAGGTTCCTGTCAGGCAGATTTACATTCTTGTAGCAACTTTAACACTTTTACAAAAGTTTTCTTAAGGGACAGACATCATTTTCCAATTTCTTTGTCTCTGAATAGATTATTTTCGGAGAGCTCTTAATTTTTTTGATTTTATTTTGTGCCCATACAACTGGCACTTCAACAAATAAATGATAAGAATGTAAGAAACTTTGGTTTTATTTACAGTATGAGTTTAAGGAATCTAAGTACCCCAGACATTTATTGACCTATTTAATAAAGACATTTGTTGAAATTATTTTTAATCAGATTCATTGAAAAAAAAAAGAAATTTGACCGATTAACTAATTATGAAAATAATCGTTAGTTGCAGCACTATCCAGTAAGTTTTTACTTATTTTATTACGTGTGCCAGGTCCATTGACTGTTAATTAATGAATATTTGACATTTATGCCACCACATGTTCTTATCTTTTGGTGTTTTTTTGGCTAGCAATTTTTTTTTTAATTCATAAATGCTTAATTCATATTGAAGCATTTGGGGCAGCAATAATTCAACAACATGAGAACACAAATTAAAACTGGTCTAGGTTCAATCGGTTACATGTCCATATCATAATTGACATTAAATTAGTGACAAAGAAAAGGGCAGAGTCCTTTAAGTTATATTCATTAACTTGCTAAGTATAGCTTCGTCAATCAGTTCCACATGACTGGTAAAATAAAGTTAATTTGACTCTGCTCTCCAGACACAACAGATCTGTGTTCTCAAAAATCGATTCTTTTAAAACCTTTCCTTCAGCAAAAGAATTGCTAGGCTTTGTTCATTTGAATTTTGTGGAAATCAAAGTAATGGTATGAATATTTGTGTGTGTGTAGATTAAGTATACTAACCTTCAATGGCTTCAAGGTTAATTTCCTTGTTCTTATCTAAATTTATACATTACTGTTGGGGGGGGGGGTATAAAAAAAATCAAATTACAACTTACCCGAGTGATTAAGAAGTGCATGGGGTTCTTGTCTATTTTCTGGAGGAGTAATAAGTTCCCATATAAAGCTCTTTATATTTTCATCTCCACGATAATGTAGGAGACAGAACACCAAGATGACTCTACAGATTGTTTCCACATCCTTCTCGCCAAGGCGACGTTTACACCGAGCATGATGGAGGATGTCTTGCCAGCGGCCCC
>JAFMOD010000463.1:123485-135000 GCA_019802435.1 Corydoras maculifer
AAATCAAATTACAACTTACCCGAGTGATTAAGAAGTGCATGGGGTTCTTGTCTATTTTCTGGAGGAGTAATAAGTTCCCATATAAAGCTCTTTATATTTTCATCTCCACGATAATGTAGGAGACAGAACACCAAGATGACTCTACAGATTGTTTCCACATCCTTCTCGCCAAGGCGACGTTTACACCGAGCATGATGGAGGATGTCTTGCCAGCGGCCCCAACTAAAATTTGGAACGTACAAAATTTCTCTTAAAAGTACTTTAAAATGCACAAATTAAAACAACTCCTACAAATCATGATTGAAAAAAACAATTAACAGAAGAAAAATTATTTTTGAGAAAGTCAGAAATTGAATGTTTAAAAAATTGCAAACAGATCTTTGATTTATTTCAAATGTATATTTCTTCTAGCATAGCACATTGTATAAAATAAATATGAATAACAAAAAAATAAAAAATACAGCCAACAAGTGATGTTTGTTGATTGGGGAGAAACAAATTTGAGATCATAATGAAGCATTAACTGCTATGCCACTTACAAAGATTCAATGTTCGTGTTTTGTCTAACACAGCATTGTGCAACAAAATGTATCAATCCACAGCCATATTAACAGTACCAGATTGAAAATACTAATGCATTTAATAAAATGTTTAATGCCTGGACAGCTCATTTTCCCAATAGAATAATTTTGAAGGATGTAGTTTTGAAAGGATCGTGTAATTAAAAAAATTTTTCACCATTTCGGGGCTCATCCATGCAGAAAACACTGTCTGTTTCACCATTTCATTATTATATTCAGTTTTATTTCAGTTAATTATATTTTTACCTATATTTTAATATAGGAGCTCCCCCTCCAGACACAACAACTGGTGCAAAAACAAAAATAAATAAATAAAATTTTGTGAATTTTAATTACACATTAGTAAAACAACTTGCATACCCATATATCAACAGGTGTTTCTCCACTCTGAAACAGTCAGTCCTACTATAGCCCCCACCAGAACGTTCAGAGCGACGTGAGATTCTGACATGACGAGAATTATAAGGTGGATACTCCTCATCACTGTCAAGATCTGAAAACTCTCCACTCTCCCCTTTTAGTGAGGAGTACTGCCGTGTCTGCTTCCTCACTCGAGGAGTATCAATCACAAGGGTATTCTGTTAAAATAGAAGTCAATAATAACTTTGAAAAAGAGAGGAGAATGCAAATATGCAATAAAAAACTAACATGCAATGTGCTGCATTGCAACTGCATTCCAAAAAATCATTTCTGGTCATTTTTCAAATTTTCAAAACTAATTACATGAACTAAAAATGTTTTAAAAAATACTTCATTTTAATGTAAAACTCCACGATGTTTTAAACTCCCATTAACATTTGTGCCACACACAATTGAGTTTACATCCCAATTAACTTAATCAATAAAAGGGAATTGAAAACACATTTTAAAAAAGTGTGTAAAGTATGTTTATACAGAGCTCAAATGCTGACTTATTATTAAAATTAGCATTAAATTAATTTAAGTATTATTAGAATTAAAATTTTATAAATTTGAATATTTATTGGCATTTATAAAATGGATTTTCTTTCATTAAAAAGAAGAAATAAAAAACAAGAAGAATTATGAATTCAAACTTGAGGTTAAATATCCCAGCCTCCCAGAATTCTTGGACTGTGTGAATGCTGGCGTGCCGCCGCTGGCACGCTAAAGAGTATGCAAAATAATATCAAGGCACAATTGAATTATTAATGTGTTTTCAATATAAACTAAAATAAAGTATAGATACAACTTCTAAAAATAAACTTAGGAACGTCTATATGTATGCATGTCTACATTTAGGAGTAAAAACACAGTTTGCAGAAAAATTTGTTTGAGGACTATGATTGAATGTCTGTAGATATCTGTTTCATTTTATTTGTAGTCACTGAAAGTATGTTCAATTTCACTAAACTTTCATTACTGAATGTGTTATTGCATCGCATTAGGCTGAATTTCAGGGAATTTACCTTTGAATGCAGTTTTTACCTAGCATTTCACACCTGTGAGGCAGAGGGGGTGAGTGGGCTGTAGGTTGTTATGCATATGAATAGCTGCTTAACCCTTAAGGGTTAGAAAAAAGGGGGGCTGTTCAATGTTCCAGGAATAGTGTTAAATATTCAGAGCCACCAAACGCAACATATAACCAATCATTTAACCATTCACAGTGGTGCTTCACTCGTGTTGATTAAAAAAACAATACATAAATCCTGTGTGATATTTGAAATGTACAAACTGCTTAACTGAGACTGTTTTGCTGTTAAAATATAACTCTTACATTACATGCATCTAAGTGTGCTAAAAATGTATGTAAACTAAAAGGTCTAAAGTTGATTGTGGGGTGTGTGCATGCGCATGCATTGCTGTTGAAATATAACTCTTACATTAAATGCATCTAAGTGTGCTAAAAATGTATGTGAACTAAAAGGTCTAAAGTTGATTGTGGGGTGTGTGCATGCGCATGCATTAGTAGCAGAAGCAAAGCAATGAAAGATTTTGAAAAGATAAGCTCTGGGCTTAATTACTGTTCTTTAGGTCTCTGAACTGGGAGTGCAGTATTGAGTCCTCTGCTTAGTTGCATCTCTATGGTTCTCAATAAAGTTATATTTTTACTGAAAACTAGTAGTGATATTATTCAAATTAATGAACGTGAAAGTCTAAAAGAGAAGTAGGATGAAGCCAAATGAGGTAAGTGCATTGAAAGTTCTTCAAATCACAGCCAGATAATTTATGGTTCTAGTAAATGCTCGACATGCTATACAGCAAGTTTAACAGTTTGCGTTATGTGGCGCTGGAATTGCGACAACACTGTAACTCGTTGGTAAAACTTTTGGTTAGCATGAGCTATTTTGAGTTTAGGAAGACATGTTAACAGTGTCTAAAGTGTATTGCTTAACATTGTGGTTTAAAGTTAATGTTTCCGTGGAATATTTTTCTGCTTACTTCAGAAAGGTTGAGAAGAATTTAGATGCATTCCATCAGCACAGAGTATTGAACAAAACTATAAATAAGTTAAATGTGTGAAACTTTGGATGCACCTGCCTCATTTGGCTTCATCCTTCATTTTCACCACCACATACACGAATATGAGTAAAGCAGCGCTGTGATTGGTTAAATGTTTCGTTCAATGGCTTTAAACATTTACTAATCCTGTGGGTGACAGATGTTTATCCTCAAGTTCGCATTTAGATTTGGATCTGAATTTTCAAAAACTGAAAATTGCATGATCTAATCTAAAAACACATTTTTTCAAAAGCAAATTTATAAGTTTATGAATTACACCAATAAATACTTTAAACATACAAAATTCAGACTTGCATACTTGTATACTTATACTATGTCAGCTTTTGAGCTCCATATGTTTGGTTGTTCATTTTCAAGCATAAAAAAATACCAATTTGTTTATAAATAGTTTAAAAAAAAAAAAAAAAAAAAAAAAAAAAAACGTTGACAGACTCCACATCTTTGTGAAAATTGTGTACATATTTTTTGTTAAATTAAAAACACTTTCAAGAAAATATCTTGTCCAGTTAACAAAAGTTTACCCATATATAAACCATTACAATTTATTTGGCTTTTTTTTAGCTGACTTATTAAGGCAATAAAATTTTTACCTTTCTGTTTATGGTATCCAAATCTATGTCTGCTTTTTGGGCCCATTTTTGCCAGAATTCTGGATCATCTAGAGAAATATCAGTACGATTTTCTGATGCCACAAAGCTGGCTTTTGAGAAGGTGGATCCTTTTCCTTCACTCTCAATGGTGATAGTAGTGGCTCTCCTTTGTAGTATCTGTTCTATGTCCTCCTCACAAAAACGGTTCCCCTCATCATTTTCATCCATTATAGCAGCATATGCTCCTTTACGCAGCAAATCTTCTATTTCTTTCTTGGTAAACTGTTGAACCTGTAGAGCATAATTAATATAATTTGGACTTAGAAATGGTTATATTTACCTTAAACATAACCTACACAAATAGAAAAATTGATTACAGCCGTACCCCATTGACATTACTGTCCTTACTGGAACTCATACTTTGTAGTACAGCTCGGTCCAGTCCTAGTTTCAGACTTGCTTTATCCAACATTTCTTGTTCATAGGAGTTTCTGGTGATGAGACGGTAGACCTTAACTGCTTTTGACTGGCCAATTCGATGACAACGTGCTTGAGCCTGAAAAATTTTAAATTAGTAAACTGTATTAAATGTTATTAATAGTTAAGTGAGGTGAACTAAAATCATCACATATGCTTTTATTCATTATATACCATTACATAACAGCTGAACTAGACAAAAATGTAAAAACAAATAAACAAATGCATAAAAAATTAAGAATAATGTTTAACTCGCAGCTTTCTTGGTTGGGATTATTTAGTCTGACTATAAAAAGATTGAAAAGGCTGTAAACTCAATGGCTTGACATGGCTGCTTTCAATAATAATAATACAGTTTAATTACAAGCACCATTCAAGGTCACTTTACAAAAACAAGAATAAATTGAACAAAACATACTAAAGGACATGACGCGTATAACAGTGGGACAACAGACAACAGTGAGAGAGTGGTGATCAGGTGGAATAGGCCATTTTGAAATGATGAGTTTTGACTGAAAGCTCTTCTCCGCATAGTACTCAAGACGAGCAGTAGGCACATAGAGATTAGGGGAAGAGGAGGATCTGAGCAAATGAGAGGAAAATGTAATAATGAGAAGATTTGACAGATATGAGGAGCAAGATTATGGATAACCTTGAATGTACAGAGAAGTATTTTCAAAGGATTTTTCATGTTTAACATGAAGCAGCTACATTTTGAACCAGTTGAAGTTTATGGAGCGATTTTTGAGGAAAGCCAAAGAGGAGAGAATTGCAGTAGTCGATACGGGCAAGGCAATGAACAAGAATAGATGCAGTATGGGTGGTGAGGGATGGGCGTAGGCGATTGATGTTAGGAAGATGGAAATATGCAAACCAAGTTATATTACTGATGTGAGAGTGAAAAGATAAAGTGCCCCCAGACTCTTAATCTGAGGTCACCAATGGTCATATCTTTATGGTCTTTAACAAACTTTAGCCTGGCATTCCTTTGCTCCTCATTTATGAAAGGCTTTTTTTATTTATTTTTTTTTTTCTTCACATGACTTGAGCACGTTCGCCTCTCAGCACTAGGGATTCCCGGTTCGAATCCCCATCTGGGTGGAGTTTCCATGTTCTCCCCGTGTCTGCGTGGGTTTCCTCCGGGTTCATGACATGGATCAAGTCAATTGTTCAAAAACATGGATCAAGTCAATTGAGTTCTCCAAATTGCCCCATATAGAATGCGTTTGTGTGAGTGAGTGTGTTCCCAGAAATAGATTGGTGCCCTGTCCTGGGTGTATCTGCCCAGCGCCCAAGACTTTCTCCCCTGGATGGGCATTGGGGACCCCACTGCGACGCTAATAGAGGCTAAAGCGGAAAATAATGAATGGATGACTTGAGCCCTGTCTCTAGGAGCCTCATTGAACCCTGTCTATGAAGGCAACATGATGCTCACTGTATGTCTCTGCTAGTAAATCCAGGATTAAGCCCCCCCTTACTCAAGACCATTTCTCAACTCCTATGGCATGGTTAATAGCTATTTTTATATTCCAATTACTATTCCTAGCACTTGTCCTATTGCAAGAGGATTTTGATACTTTTCCTTGTGAAATAAGATTTGATTCAGGTGATCACTTAATAAGAAGCACAATAAGTAGAATAAGGTGTAAATGGGTTGTAATTCAACTTACACTGGAACAGAATGCCTGTCATACATGGAGATGCTGTTTTTTTTTTGTTTTTTTTTAGAAAACTGCAGTGTCTTAATTTTTTCCAGAGCTGTATATGTGGAATTTGTAGTTTTAGAATTACAGACTGTAATACACATTTTCTTTTTTTTTTGTTAGTTTTCTGTTCATTCTGTTCTCCGTTTTGCAGAGCCATCATAGCATAGGTATAAATTGGGTGGTGGTTTGTCAGTTCTACAGTGATAATGATGCATGAGGGTGTTTTAGTGCAGTAGTAGTTTAATAAAGACACCTCAATGACACTGCTGAAATGAGAATAAGGCACTAACCAAAAAGGGATGTAAATATTAATCATTTTGAATTAATGCATTATATAGCCAGCGATTCAATGCATCAATGCGTCTGCCAAAGTATCATTTAATGTGTTTGTGTAAACCTGCGCCATTGAAAAATGTCACCGGCACAATACTTAACACAAACTATAAAACGTGTTTTCAGTGGTGCACGGTGGACTGATCAGACAAAACTCATCAGCACACCACTGCAGATATGTAAAAACACAAGACCTAAACATCAGTGTTACAGTAATATATATAATATTTAAGATAAAGTTTTGAAAATGTAGCGAATGTTGGTGCAATATAGGTAAAAAGACTAAAGTATAGATTTTCTTTTTAATGTTACGTTTTAAAGATTTGCAAAATATAAATGCACTATGACTAAAGTCTGTATTTGAGTTTTGATTAAAGGCTAATGCACCACGGTAAACTTTTGTATCAACATATTTTGAATTATTTCTTCATTGATAGATGGGGGTTTTTTTATTTGAGAAAATCCAGGCAGCTAAGCTAACCTAATACTGCTCATTTTAATTTAGCACCATCCTATATTTGTATAAATAAAAAATGATGCAAAAAGATTTGATACAGGAAGGAACCTGAAAGTATTGTTTTAAATAAATGTTCCAATTGTTTACATTGTTGTTTCATCTTATCACATGATTGAAACAAAATTTAAAAAAAAACATTTGAACTGGAAAATCGATTCTGAAACGAATAGTGACCTCAAAATCGGAATTGAATCACCAGACACAAAGATTCGCACTCCTATTGAATTGCATTGAATTATATCGAATAATATTGTGGAAAGTTCTTGGTTATCGCAAAACTAATAGTTTTACTAATACAAGGTTTTAAGTGTATTAAAAGTGATAAAATTAGTCTGATCATACAGAATACTATAGACTTACGAAAATCATAAAAAAAGAAACAGGGGAAATATGGAAATAGATATAAAATAGAATGAATAAAAAAGCTATTTATTATGGCATAGTAATTTTTAATAATTCATGAAGCACTTATAATTTAATTTCAGACTTACCTGAAGATCATTTTGTGGATTCCAGTCAGAGTCAAATATGACACACGTGTCGGCAGCTGTAAGATTAATACCAAGCCCACCAGCACGTGTGCACAGCAGGAACACAAATCTGTCAGAGTCAACCTTACTGAAGCGATCAATTGCTGCTTGACGAAGGTTTCCCCTTACTCGACCATCAATGCGCTCATAAAGATATCTGAAAAAGTATGCATTCATTGTAATAACATAGCAGTTATCATCCACATGTTATTCTACATCGAGGTCACTAATGTCAATACTGATGCCTGTGGATTTGTGGCACTTATAACAGATGAACGGCAAAACTTATTTCTATCGGAAGTTCCATAACTTAATCATATAATAAATATTCAATTTAGGTTTCAGCATTTAAAGCATGCTTACTTCCACCTTTGTTACACATTTGACATGAAACAATTCCTTTTAATTCACTCTGAATACAATATAGTGGAAACATTCAAAATGCACAGAGGTGCAAGTTGTGGACATTCCATATTCTATACCAGTGGTTCTTAAACTTTTCAGACCAAGTACAACCCATTATCAAATCAAAACTTCACAGTACAACCTATGTCTTTCATCACGGAACCACATATGGTAAAAATCAATTTGGTGTATAAACTGGACTTTTACAACGTTATCTAATCTGTTTTTTTTTAATTGAATGCTGGTCGTTTCTGGTCTCTCCAACAATCCAATCCTGCCATCTAGTGGCCAAATTACAGAACGCAGTTTACAAAATGTATTGAAACTGTAACATACCATTATCTGGCATACCACTAGGGCTGCAACAAATTTTGATAATTGATTAATTGGTCGATTATTTTTTTGATTAATCGATGAATCGGATAAATAAATTTTTTCCATGTCTTTACATGACATTTATATTTAGTCATTTAGCAGACGCTTTTATCCAAAGCGACTTACAAATGAGATCACAAGTAGTTATGTTCCCATCACAGTAGTTATGAAGAAAACTTGTAGACTGTACACTGTAGAATTATTAAGCATGTAAATAAATGTCTGGTTTTATTTACAGTATGAGTTTAAGGCATTCAAGTAGCCCAGAGCAATTAAACACAAATCTCAAACACACTAGCACAATATGTAGCATAGTGTGAAAAAAGTACTAAATTACACTAATTTATGTAGCTGTAATATGTTACCTAATCCCCGTCACTCCCATAGAGTGCAGTGTCTTCACTCATACTGTCAGAAAATTAAGGCTTGATCATTAATTACCATCATTGAGTACAAGTTGTATGTATTTTTAAAGTACATGCACACACTGCTTAAGCTAATTAAACGAAAATAAAAAGTAACACACATTCTCCATAATTGTTATTACCCAGAACACCCAAAACAGCATGAAGTGTGCTCTGCCGGTCTCATAGTGTTACGTTGCACCGTTATGTTGATTCACTTCAAAACTAAAGAAACTCCAGATATTATAGTGATTTACTCTGCTGTTAAGCTTCATCCTTACCGGTGACTCCAACATGTTTAGTTTCAGGTGGTGGATCATCACCGTGGTGCTCCGTGCAGGTCAATTTATTTTCGCAGAGCTTGCATGTTCCACGTTCTTTATTTGTGTGAAGTGCTCCCGCAGTTTTGATTTAAACGGGAGCTTTTTTTCTGCGTTGGCTGCATTTCATTTGTACGATTTACCAACTTGTCTCGCAGATTCCGACTCGTTCTGTTCAACCCGCTATTTTTTTTCTAGCGTTGTTGAAGCGCTGCAGGTGACGCAAGCGTTTACGACATTGCGAGTAACGTGGAAATCATGCGACCCGTTGTTGCAGCCCTACATACCACCTCATGATACTTTTGCACCACAGTTTAAGAACCACTGTACCATACCATATAGAACTACATAATGCCAAAAAAGAAAGAAATTGAGAAAAGCACTGACATTTTTTAAAAGCAATAAAGAAGCAACAGTTTAGTGCAATATGTCCCATAGGCCCCTTAAATAATGGCTTGGGTAAAGTTGTAGATGGTAAGTTAATTTAAAAAAACAAAAAAAATAAAAAACATCCATCCATCCATACACTGTATATATCTTTTTTTTAACGTAATTACAATCTGATTTCTCATAGGTGCAGTACAGATGTGCAGACTGACTGATTGAAGCTCACTTAAACACCTTATCCAATTTAAGGAGTTGGATTTACAATATGTATTCACTTTGTAGTTCTAAAATTATATATATTGTAGTACAATAATTTCTTTGCAAACCAGGAATACATTTGCGGCGGCACGGTGGCTTAGTGGTTAGCACGTTCGCCTCAGCACTAGGGATTCCCGGTTCGAATCCCCATCTGGGTGGAGTTTCCATGTTCTCCCCGTGTCTGCGTGGGTTTCCTCCGGGTTCTCCAGTTTCCTCCCACAGTCCAAAAACATGGTTCAAGTCAATTGAGTTCTCCAAATTGCCCCATATAGAGTGTGTTCACTCACTGAGTGAGTGTGTGCCCAGCGATAGATTGGCACCCTGTCCTGGGTGTGTCTGCCCAGTACCCGAGATGCTCTCCCCTGGATGGGAACCCCACCGCGCAGAAGATAATGGATGGATGGAATACATTTGCTAGGTTCTCTAATGTACAGAACAACTTCACCAAAAAGTTCTTGCCGTTATGTTCCTAAACATTAAAGAAAAGAGTAAAGAGAAATACCTCTTGACACCAGTATAATGTAATTGTGTTATACCCACAGTGTTGACATTCTCTATATTGTATTATTAACCAAATTGTATAAAAGTAAAACAATGACTTGACTTTAACCAAGTCAGTTTATACATCATTAAAAAAGAAAGTTAATAATACATCAACTCTAACTTTAAAGTACATTAAGGCCTAGATGGAAGGGGGGAAACATTCTGTTGATTGATTTTATAATGTTTTTACCTTTTGTGGATGAGGTAATCTTCAAGGATATCTAGACAGCGCACCATCTGAGAGAAAATGAGCACTTTGTGACCACCCGCCTTTAGACGAGGTAACAACTTGTCAAGTAGGACCAGTTTTCCTGCTGAACGCACCAAAGCCTGAAGGTGAAAGTCTGGCGTTGAAGAATCATATCTCTCTCTCATTTCAGCCAATATCTTATCTTCCGCTCCTAAAAAAAAAATAAAAATAAAAAAAGCAAGGACTAGTTTAATATATTACAGTTAAGAATCCAAAATAAGCACACACTGAAATATAATTAATGTTATGTGAAACCTGTGATTAGATAAGGGTGGTTGCAGCATTTTCTGAGTTCCATCATTGTGTTTAAGAGATTGGGAACATTGTTGTTTTGATTAGCTCCTATACTCAAAAAGCTGAAGTTACGCTCCAGAATAGCACGGTAGTACTTCTTCTGCACATCAGTTAATTCCACCTAAGAAAAAGACATGGTTCATCATTTCTGGATTCATGTACTGACATGATGCAAAATTTAGCATAATTTGGCATAAAGTACATAAGTAAAGAAGAATGCAAAATGTGTGCTAAAATTCAAATAAGAAGTCCATCCTTCTTTCCACACACACTAAAAAGAAAAAAAAATTGGAGGATGTTTATCACATCCCACAAATATCAGAACAGGGCACCTTCCATTGCTTTAAGGTCCACTAATTATGCTCACATGCACATTGTTAGTGCTGTGCGATGTAAGCATAGGCAGTCACTTGAGGCTCTGAGACTTGGTCCTCACAAGGTATATTTCAGAAAAAAACAACTTTGTGAATATTAAGTTGATATACTCTTTGCGGGTTTTAGGCTTAGAAAAGTGTAGCTGCACTTTTAAATGAAATTTAAACCACTGATTTGTTTTTAAATAAAAAAATTATATAACATTTTCAGTACGTACTTCATTATTCTTCACTTTATTTCATACCTCTATAATGGTTTCCTGTTTTGGTGCAAGGTTTTTTTCCACATCTTCCTTTAATCTTCGTAACATCATGGGTTTTAGAATAGCCTGAAGTTTCTGAACCTGAAACAACATAAAATTAAGGAACAAGTGATAAAGAATTTGTCATTCATAAACTATGTTCAAAGTGTAATCTGTAAGTGCATTTCTGTCCTCGTACCTGTTCCTCCGTTTTAAGATTCCCAAACTCACGAAGAAACTCGATCTCTGATGGAAATTGAGCAGGCTCCAAAAAGTGTAACAGACTAAACAACTCTTCAACTGTATTCTGTAATGGAGTGCCTGTAAGTAGCACTTTATGCTCCTATTTAGAGAAGGGAATCAAATCAAGGTAAAGAACAAAGATATACATATATATATATATATATATATATATATATATATATATATATATATATATATATATATA
>JAFMOD010000463.1:135117-177266 GCA_019802435.1 Corydoras maculifer
GTTTTTTATTTGTAAAAAAATTGTTGATTCATGTATAACTTTCATTCCACTTCACAATTGTATACCACTTTGTGTTGGTCTTTCACATTAAATTCCAGTGAAATATATTTATGTTTGTGGTTGTAATGTGACAAAATATGGAAAAGTTCAAGGGGTATGAATACTTTTGCAACCCACTGTATATATATATATATATATATATATATATATACACACACACTATTATTACCCATAAATGTTTTGGACAAATGATTAAAAGAATGAAATTAAGATAAATATGAGACTTGGACATTTATTAATAGGGAAAATAATCTATATGCCCATAAATGGCAAAATTATGTGAGCATATCGGTCATAAGATCTTCGCAGATTATTAGAAGGTGAATTGAACAGTTTTCAATTAAAAGGACAACTATTAACAACTATTATAAATAAGCATTTAAGAATTCTAAGAAATCTGATCTTTAAAACACTTTTTTCATTTCTTAAACAACTAAAAAAAGGGCTAAAAAAATCTGGACTACACCCATCTAAAGACTTAAATGCTTGTCTGATTAGTGTCACAATAGAACACACAACCAACTTTTATGTGAATAATGCTCTTTCTTCTGGCCCATTTAAATGTCCACCATCAGGAGAGCAATAAACAAAGGTGTGCAAGGCAGGGTTGCAAGGAGAAGACCACTACTCTCCCCAAAGTACATTTAGATATTTTTAGTGTGCTAAAGATCCACTGTCCACTGGTGCCCAAGGCCAAGTTTCACTGCTGACTAACTGCTGTCTTTTTTCATGGTGCCGTTAATTTTGATTAGGTTTACAGGATTTAAAAATAAATAAAAATTAAAAAATATTACAATAAGCTTTAGGTTCCCACCACCATGTTTGACAGTGGGGCTGGTTAAAGGCTTATTAGGGTTGAAAGCTTCTCTTTTTTTCTGTTAAATATGGGATACATAATTGTGGCCAAACAATAAAATTTGTGTTTCAACTGACCATGAAACAAAACAAATAAGTTTTTTTTTCCTTTATCCAGACTAGCATTTACAAAGGTCAAGTAGGCTTTTGTGACTTTTCTGAAGTGGCGACCTCCTTGGTCTGCTTCCATGGAACCCTCCAGGGTTGGACTTTATGCCTCAAGACATTACCAGATTTACCTAAGATTTTCCACAGTGCCAAAGGTCTTGTATGTATGTATGTATTATATTTATATATATATATATATATATATATATATATATATATATATATATATATATATATATACACACACATACACACATACATACACATACATATATACATACATACACACACACACACATCCAAGACTCTCAGCGCTAGGGATTCCCAGTTCGAATCCCCATCTGGGTGGAGTTTCCATGGTCTCCCCGTGTCTGCGTGGGTTTCCTCCGGGTTCTCCGGTTTCCTCCCACAGTCCAAAAAAACATTGATCAAGTTAATTGAATCCTCAAAATTGTCCCATATGGAGTGTGTCTGTGTGAGTGAGTGTGTGCCCAGCGATGGATTGGCGCCCTGTCCTGGGTGTATCTGCCCAGCGCCCGAGACGTTCTCCCCTGGATGGGCATGGGGAACCCCACCGCGACCCTAATAAAGGACAAGCGGGAGATAATGAATGAATATATATATATATATATATATATATATACACACACACACACACATACACACACACACAGGCATAGTATTGTAGTTTTCAAGTTCCATAGCAGCACAGAAACTTGAAAACATCTTGATATGGTCTTATAGCCCATATACACAACAGAGAGCTGCTGTGTTCATTTAAAACAGCTGTTCACAATGAATCAGAATAAGTAAAACTTGAGGCAAAATCTATTTTTTATATAGTTACTACTTTTTTTTTTTAACTGATGCAGGCTTCTCCAAGAAGATAGTGTACAAGGCGCATCCCTGTGGAGTAAATCATTAAGCTAATTCTGACGTATTTGACAGTTATAAATAAAAAAATAAATTAATTAATATTTTATTGATTATGGTTTAGTCAGTGCACAATATCAATACCCTGAAAAATATTTAAATACCATAAAGTACATTAAATATCACCAGCGATTGTGTAAATATAAAAAAATCTTATAAACGTTTCATGACATTTTCAGAGAAAAAGAAAGATTTATTTACAAGTATTTACTAATGGCCAATAGCAAAAGGTTAACAACAAAAATGAATACCCACTTACCAAATTTAACATTTTCAGGCTATCAAGTAGTTTGCAGTTTCGGTTCTTAAGTCGATGAGCTTCATCAATAATTACACAGCGCCAGCTGATCTCTCTTAATTCTGGGCAGTCAGACAGAACCATTTCAAAAGTTGTGATCAAAGCATCAAATTTGTATGCTCCAGGAATCAGATGTTCCTTAATAATAAAAACAGAATTAATACAAAGACCAAATTAAGTTAAATTAGTGACTGAAATATTAACCAAAAGTAAAAATATAAGGTACAAACCTTTTCATCTTTGCAGTACATTTCATATTGTTGAATCATTTGCCTGCTAGCCAAACTACCATGGTAAACAATAGCATTCATTTTAGTCCATGTTGAAAACTCTCGCTCCCAGTTGGTGATGGTAGAAAGGGGGGCAATTATCAGAAAAGGACCTTGGACTCCAGCAGAAAATATCTCTGACAAAAGGGCTATTGACTGGATTGTCTTGCCTAGACCCATTTCATCAGCCAGGATACAGTTCTGCCTAAAAAGTAAAAACAAGTCCAGTAATAAAAACAACATACTGTTTATATAAAACTTTTTTAAACTGCAGTAGTTCATTATAGTACAGATTTTTTACTTTGTACCTCTAGGAAGTTATCCTATCTACATGTGCCTGCTGAAATGTTTTGATACAGAATTATTAATAGTACTGACATTTTATCTGCTGTTATACCACTTTCTGGAGATGCATTACAAGATTAAAATTTAGGAACTAGTTATATGCCTAGACTCAATCTATGACTCTTGATTAATGGTGTACTGCTGTGCTGATACAACCAGCTAATGGTTTTCCACTGGATAGCGAACCATTATTTATAACCTTACTACTGGTCATCTCATGCCTGTTGTTATCGCCCATCCATGAAAAGAAATGGCTATGTATTTTTCATAAGAAAAATACATAGCCAGAGCTTTAGTCCAAGTGATGCAACTTTACACATGCAGCACACTTTTCTGTTTACTTTGTCTTTAAGTCTAGTCAATTCTTTCAAATTTATATGCAATTATGTACTTTTGCAGGACTTTTTTTTGCCAACTTTGATATTCACACCCTGTGTCCATGTGGATTTCCTCTGGGTTCTCCAGTTTCCTCCCACAGCCCAAAAACATGGATCAAGTTAAATTGAATGCTCCAAATTGCTCCATATATAGTGTTTGTATGTGTGCCCAGCAAGATTGCCAGATTGGCACCCTGTCCTGGGTGCATCTTCCCAGCACCTGAAACGTTCTCACTTGGATGGGCACCCCCCACCCTGCGACCCTAGTAGAGGATTAAGCAGAAGATAATGGATAGATGGATAATAGTACCATCAAAATCTGTAATCCCTAGTGGTCAGATTCAATACAAACTTTATTAAATTGTTTACATCTATAGAATTCCCATTCAAAGGACACACAAAGATATTCACAAATCACAATTTATGTGTTCACAATTTACAGAAATAATACAATTTGTCAATCTGGTCAATAGTCCAAAAATGTTTTTTTATGTTTACAAGTTATCAGAAATTTGCAATTTTTAGTAGAATATTTCATTGTAAGAAATTTTTTTAAACAAAGTATGGCTGACAATTTATTCGTTTAGTACCTGTTATACCAGTTAAACAGCAGCCAATTGACACCCTCTAACTGATACTCTCGAAGAGTGTTTCCACTGTTGTATTCTTTTGACTGTTCCAGCTTTTTCCAGGCACTTGCAGGAGGCCGAGGCTATTAAAGAAAATGAGCTTACAAATTAGTTTAAAAAATAAAAGTAAATATATACTGTAAGTAATTTATGATAATAGAGAAAATGTAAGCATGTTAAGAAATTTACATTTCTTTTGAGTCGAGGTTGTCGACTCTGGATTTTCTTGAAATCTTCAACCTTTTGATCATCTACATCCTCCTTCAGCTCCCAGGTAGCATCCTCATAGGGAAGCGAACACCACTTTATTAGGTAATAGACAACTTGCTGTAAAAATAAATGAAGGATTATTTATGGCTTATATATATATATATATATATATATATATATATATATATATAAAAATCTGTGGAACATGTACCTCCCCATTTTCTTTGTCAACACTATTGGATTCATCTAAAATCCGGTCCACCTCTACATAATCCGGGTTAAAAGGTTCTTCATCCTTAAACAGGGAATGAAAAAACATTTTTTTGTCGTAACAGATTTATTGTTTTAATAAAAAAAAAAAAAAAAAAATTATATATATATATATATATATATATATATATATATATTTAAAAAAAAAAAAAAAAAAAACAACCTCCTGAAAGATATGTCTTAGATGAGCCTGTTTTGCCTTAAATCTCTTCAGCTTTTGATGAATTCTCTTGTCCCTTTCCAGCTGTTCCAGTGTGGCCCATTCACAGTGCAAATATGAACTGCAGAAACAAATGATTAATTTTAAATACTGAATTTTTATTAAGAAATTCAGAACCCTCAATACTAAACTTTAAGACTTACTAATTTTTGTATTTGACGAAGAATTCCTCAACATTGACATATTGACCTGGTGAGACCTAAATGGATTGAGTGAAATGAAAAAAAATAAAAAAAACACATCAACTAGTGTGTGTATGTATGTATGTGTGTGTGTGTATGTATCTGGCACTGACCTCTTTTTTTGCAAGGCGTATGGATAAAATTTTATCTACAATTGCTGCATCCTCTTCACTTGGATTTTCCTTAAATAAAATTATTAGTTAATTATAAATAAGGGCATTAACAAAAAACAATAGATGTGTTTTAACTATATAATTTCAATCCAATGAACAAGTACACTTTTCTTGCCAACCAGCTTTCAACTTATTTATTGCTGTTTGTTTGCAGTTGCTAAGTCTGTTTATTACATCTTCTTACACTTTAGTCTAATGTTCAAACCGATTCTGTATATTGTACTGTCTAGTATTTCACTTTAGCTTTGAGGCACATTCTCTTAAACTACAACTTGTATAAAATGCTGCAGCTAAGAGTTTTAACTAGAACCAGAAAGTTTGCGGAGAGGAGAACATGGTCACCACTTAGCCACATTGCCATCCAGATTGTGTATTATTTAGAATATATCACAGGAAGGAAGTGTAACTATACTCTGCTATGCGTTGCACCCAACAATACCTTTTTTGTGATTTATTTGCAATAATGCCACACCCTCTCATACCTTATTGCTTTAATATACACCTAATTGATTTTTGCCATATTTTGCTACGTGACTAAAAACACAAGTAGTATTTAAAATGTTTTGGTTTGATAATGAGTGGTACTTGGTCTGAAAAGTTTAAGAACCACTGACCTAAACGATTATTTAATTGGGCTGGCTGTTCATTATACCAGGTCCTAAACTAAAGAAACCAAAAATAATAATAATAATAATAATAATAAAAAAAAGACAAAAGATCTTGTTAACCTTAACGTTATCTTAGTTTTACAGTTCATTAGCAAATAAGTTGGAAATTATAATTCTCATTTAATACATTAGCATTACTACTAGAATCGCATTCTTAACTATGTAATTCTGCTTAACTTAAATCAATTTCTTTAAAAAAAAGCTTACAAATACATTCAAACACTGAGTTAGAAAGCTGTAACACTATAATATTAAAAACTAGTTTGTGGAACTGGTTAGTGTTGATGATAGAAAAATCTTGATAAAATTCTCTCAACACCAACACTTTTACATAGGTTGCTGTATCCAGCTAGACACTAAATTTTATTTGTACAATCCTGAGGGGTCTTTTATATTGCTAATTTAAAGAATGTATTGTATTGACAATAAATAAGTTAACAAATGACACTAAATGTAAATGTATGAGATGTAAGTTCTGAACTTGCACTATGGCAAATATACAACAAAATATTTGCTTCTTTAAAACTGTTTCAGTGAATACTTTGAAATTTCAATAAACTGACAACTATAATAAAATATTTTTAAATTAATGTAAGGTAAATGAGTACTATCGGCATATTTGTATACATATTTATCATGCCATTGTTATATATAGATATGTCTGATTCAATGCTTAATTACAGCGATTACAGCTGTAAGCAGGACTAGGCTGAAATTCTACATTAAACTTTCAAATGTGGTTGAAAGAAAAGTGCCTTACTATACTAAAGATTGGAGTGTACCTAATATATTAAATGGAGGGTATAATGGTACATGTATTAGTACCGAACAATTCGGTACACACAGAATACAAATGGTACATACATCCTATAGCAATGCATGTAGACCAAGAAACAAGGCAGAACTAAAATTAAAAGGCTAAAAAGTTCTACCCCCGAGAACCTTAGCACTGTTAAGCATGCCATGCTAAGTGTTGCTCAGTTTAGAGGTCAAGTATGGACATTGGAAATAATACACATAAAATCGAAGATCCGCTGCTTCATTCACAGCAACCATTTTGGGTTCTTTTGGGAAGATTTTGGGTTCTCTATGAATTACAATAGCACTGGAGCGCAGGTGGTAGACCAAACAAGGATGGTTTGTCGGCATTTTGCAACAGTTGAGGAATAATGTTTGTGGAAGTATTTTGAACGTGCTAACGCATATTTGACAGCATCATCCATGTGACTATAAACAGAGTACATAAAAAAATTAATAAATAAAAATTGTAACCTAACAATTAATCTCCAATACGTTTAAAACACTAATTTGACTAAACCAAAGATTTTTTTTTTCTACGAGAGAACGTGCGAGTGCTTAATCCTCCACTCCCTAGATGTGAAATCAGACAGGTCCAAAACCTGACTACAGTAACATCTCACATCGCTGAAGTTATGTTCCAGAGACCTCACAAAGTAACAGCGTTATTAGTCATTATCAGGTGTGGGATGGGATTCATGAATTAAACACTTATGATGATCTTAAACACGTTCTACAGCATTTGTTGAAACTCACTCAACATAGCGCAAAATCCCACAATATAGCAAAAACTCTGATGCTTATATATATTACTTAGTAATACATTTTTTAAGCAATCTGTAAAAAAGCTAATCAAAAGGTCTGTACAAATTGTTTGTTAAATGAGATTTTAGTATACAGAGAGACAAGAAAAGGTAAATGTTAACCAAACAGTGTGGTTTTACATAAAAGTATGTCTCTTATACATAAAGACATGAAAAAAGTGTTACCACAAAGAACTGCATGCTCGGAAGACCGTCCACATCTAGCTCTTGAATCTGAGGTCCAACAGATGGAGTGAATCCTGCAGGTAAGATAGTTACTGGAGTGGTCACGTCAACTTCTTCGCCTGGCTCATCTTCATCGTCTGTAATTTTAATGTCTAAATCTTCGGTGTACTTTTTTCTTTTTACTTGACGATTGGAGCGTCTCATCTGTGGAGGTAACACAATGTTCCAAAACTTCATTTTGCTGAATTTTAACCACTTAACATTCTCTAAAGTCATCAAGAGGGAAAAAATGACATAATTACTAATCAATTACGCAGCATAAATATTTTCTTTTACTTTAACCTTGAAAAATACCATGATAAAAAGAATGACATCTTAAACAAAATTTAAATTCATGCAAATGTCATCTCTACTGTAAATTACCTGTAAAAGACTCTCATCCTGCGTGTTTGAAGCAGCAGAAGGCTCTCCATCGGAATGGTCTGAGGATGAATTTCTCTTTCGTTTCTTACCACCTACTAAAGTGATAGTGCTAAAGAAAAAAAGAAAAAAAGGACGGAGCACAACATATTGGAATTCTATAGTTTTCCCTACGGGACATAATAAATAAATAAACTCTGATAACAAAAAATAAATAAATAACAAAAAAAAAAAAAGCTAAACATTACATATACTGTATATGCATGCTTAGATGAAAGCCACCAATTTAAAACATTAAAATAAAAACAATGTATGAAAAAAAGTACACTTCTACTGTATGCATAGTAACCTTAATTGTAAGTTTTAGATACACTTTGGAATCATTGAATACTTGTATTCCTTATGCTGGGACGCATTCCGCAGCTGTGGAAAACCTTGTGCGTGATACCGGTACCTAAGACTTTACACCCAAAAGACCTAAACAGCTACAGGCCGGTGACGTCTCATATGATGAAGACACTGGAGAGGCTGGCCCTAGCCCATCTCCACCCACTGGTGACCCTCTTCAATTTGTTGGTCTCATCACAGATGAACAGGAATACAGACAGGTGATTCAGAACTTTGTGGACTGGTGCCTATGTAACCACCTCCAGATCAACACTTCTGGTGGTGGATTTTTGTAGGTGGAGTGGCCCTCTCCCAACACCGGTGAACATCCAGGAAATGGACATTGACATCGTGGACACAAAGTTTTACTGGTCGGATAACACTGCTGCACTTTATAAAAAAGGACAAAGCAGACTGTATCTGCTGGGGCGATTAAGGTCGTTTGGGGTGAAGGGGCCACTTCTTAGGACCTTTTTCAAGACAGTGGTGGCATCCAACTTATTTTATGGAGCGGTGTGCTGGGGCAGCAGCATCACAAATGCAGACAGGAACAGACTGGACAAACTCATTATGAAGGCCAGTTCTGTACTGGGGGAACGCTTACACCTGGTGCAGGTGGTGGGAGACAAGAGGATGCTAAACAAGCTAGAAACTCTTATGAACAATGAATCCCACCCCATGTATGAGACTCGAGCACTGCTCACAGTAACCACTGACCACCAAACTGACAAAACACTGTGCAATAACCATTCTATTGTTATATGTGCAATGCATTCATTAAATTTCCAATCATATGTGCAATTCTTTACTGCTGTGCAATTCTGTTTTCATATTGTCTCCCCCTGTACTATATGCCATGTACATAACTGAGTATTTTTTTTATTCCATTTTATTTTGTATATACTGAACTCTATTTTATTACATTATTTCTTTTTAAAGTACTGCTTGTAATAGATACATCTATAACTTTTCCCAATTGTCACTTCTGCTGCTGAGAAATGTGAATTTCCCCACATTGTGGGACAAATGAAGGATATATTTTCTTATATCTCAAAACCGAGCAAAAGAGATTTTTAAAACGTTTTTGGCTTGTTAACGTGGTTTTGCACTAAAGTCAAAGAATGCTCTGAAATCTGACCTTATTGTGAACATGAGGGTGTGTGTGTAGTTGCTTACATTAAGGACGTACGATAAAGGAGTTAAGCACTGTTAAGCACAGTTTTCGATTTCTTTCAACTTTTTAACGCTGTTGTATATTACTTACTTTGGTTTTGTTTTGCCTTTACTTTTTATTCCTCCAACTCCTGTAGCTCCTGCTATTACTGCAGTTTTTACTTTCTTTTCTTTTCCAATTACTGCTTTTGTGGTAGGTGTATTCAAAGCAGGAATCTTCTTCTTACTTCCTCCTCCATTCTTTTTGACTCCAATGGGAGACATGACTCCCGAATCAGCAGTGGTCTGTCCAGTGGGAAATTCATCATGGTTAAGCACACGTGGAATGTTTCTCTCACCACGGGCTTTGGCTCGAGCTATCGCCTCAGCCACAATTCTGTTGGCTTTCTCTTGTTTACAAAGGGTCTCCACTTTCTTTACAGGCTCAGAGACCTTAACACCACGCAAACTTTGTGAGACAACTGTGGTAGCAGAGTTAGCAGCGGACCCTGCTGAAGCACTGATGACCTTTACAACAGAAACAGCACCAGTAGTACTGGATACAGCATTCATCTTTGGGGAAAGCGGTAAAAAAATTACCAAAATTAACCACTGTGCCATATGAATTTATTTACAAACTAAATTAAAATATAAAAATGATTAATATGGACTTCAAATAATAAAGTGCAATAGAGTGTATTTAAAGTTTACCAATACCTGGGGTTGCAAAAGAAGTTTAATAGGCACTGCCATTCGTTGACCTCCTTGACTTTGAGATATCTGGAGGACCTGTGGACTGCTACCATCAGCAGAAGCCAGTTGAAACTGAAGGAAAAAGATAATGACACTTAAAAATGATGCAAACCCAATAGAAGACCAATGAAACCAAACAATTTATTATATTCATGAGTCTTGCTCTCACCTTTGTGCCTTGTTGGTTAGGCTGCTGTTGTACTTGGAGCTGGATGGTGAGTACTTTAGACTGTGACCCTGTTTGACCTGCTCTAGCTTGTGTGAGAGCTGCTAGTTGCCCACCTTGTAGGACTAATTTTCCTGGAAGAGTGCCCAAAACCAACCTAGGCTGCTGAATCTGTTGTCCAGACCCTGATGCTGCAGTACCCCCAACTGTAACTGTTCCAGCTTGGTTGGTGGCTCCATGAGAAGGCTGCTGCAGTACAAGTGTTATTCTCTTAGCTTCTCCCTAAAGGGGTAAAAAAAAAAATAGGGAAAAAAAAATGTTTTGACAAATGAAAAGACCAATTACACCAAGTTTGTTCTACAGAAGGGGTCTCAAACTCAAATTACCTGGGGGCCACTAACCAGGCTGTGTTTTCGATGAGGAGCCAGATTAAAGAATTGCAACAAAAAGCAGCGGGAAAATGGAAAATCAACTATTTATATAATAACTATGTACACATATTGTAATTCAAATACATTTTGTACATTGTACATTCAATGTTTGCTCTGTGCTTGCTATCAGAAACTTGACAGTGCTTCTTCTGACACAAATGAGCCACATTTGCTTTAAGTGAGTTTGCAGTGGACACTTTGATGATGGACATCGGTCAGTCTGGATCTGTGCTTGGAGTCATTAAATTTTACAGTTGAGAAGAGTTTCACTCACATATGTACTTTCCCCCCCCCTCCAAGTCAACTTTTATTTTATTTTTTGAGAGTTTCGAAAGTGACATTTTTGCTAACAAAATGTTTTTGCTGGGAATGGTGAGCGCATGCGTAGCATAGTGTCACATCCACTTTACCTTCTGTACCTGCTATTCCCCTTCCTGCCACTGGTGGCGCTCTGAGTTCTTCTCCAGAGTTCTGATTACTACTTCCTGTTTATCTCTCTGTTAAGCTGTTCGGTTGGGTTGGCTGCTTGCGTCTGATCTTCGGTAATGCGCTGTTTGCGCTCTCCTCTGGAGAGTTCGGTTTCCCGAGTGTAAGCGATCATCTTCATTGCGGCGTTACACCATCAGTAAGTTTACTGGTGTTTGAGCGCTGTTTTCAATAAACCAGTTGTAGAATGTTGTGCTGTAATCATGGGCACTATACTTAAGGTACGCGTTGCTGGTGGACGAATAAAGGTGTGACACACGAGAGATGTATGATACATGTGGAAAAGAGTAAGGCGATTCAGAGTTCCTATTACTACAGGAGTCTGTGTCTTTAATTACCAACAGCTACACAAGTGGCTGTTATACTGTTCATCGACTGGCTTCGTTTCTGAGTACAACCCGTTATACGCAGAAACGTGCAGCTTACGAGTGGGTTGGGCTTACGCAGCATTGCCTGGCGCTAATCACCAGGCAACACAGCGTAAGCACAAAAATAAAGACACAAAACACCACATTACATATTAAGATAAAATATAAAAATTAAACATAATAATGTATAAATAATGAAACCAAATTGCGGGCCAGAATATTATTATAATTTATTTATTATTCAAATTTTTTTTTAATGCTTATTTTGTTAACCCGTGAGGGGCCGTATAAGACTGCATCGCGGGCCGGCACTTTGAGACCCCTGTTCTACAGGGTGTATAAAAAGAAAATAAATAAACTTAAATATTACCTCAAAGAGCTCATCGCTAAAGATGAATGGGCAAAAATACCAGTGGAGACATGCAAAAAGCTGGTCAGCAATTACAAGAAGCGTTTGATTGCTGTAATAGCCAATAAAGTCTTTTCTATTAATTATTGAGAAGGGTATGAATAATTTTGGACATGCCAGTTTTTGTTTAAATGTGAAAAGCTGAGAAATATTTTTTTTCATAAAATATATAAATAAATATATATTTAAATAAATAAAAACATTAGGTATTGTGTAATGTAAGCAATTCTAATAGAAGACAGAAAACCATCTGAAAAAGTTGAGACATAACATGGATAATGTAGCATTTCTCAAATTTACTTTAACTTTATTACAGATAGTGTATATTTACGGAGGTATTTCATGTTTTGTGTGGTCAAAAAAAACAACCACTCATTTAATAAAGGATGAGTGAGACAACACATTTAATAAAAGGATGGAAACAGGTTGGGGTACTGCAACAGTCTGTATCCTAACCTGTTTCCATTCTTTCAAAAATATGTGCCAAAATAGTTAATATCCCATGTGATATCGGTAATTGTTGAATGCCAGATGGAGATGATTGTTGAATGCCAGACTCTTGATAGAGAGTCTACTGAGGACTTTAAGATTCTCTGGTTAGACTTAACCCTTGGCCTATAAATGCCTAAAATTCTCTGCAATTATTTAAATTACTTAATGATGTGTCTAAATATGCTAATATATTATTTGTAGGGGTGCTGAATAAGAATAGATTCTTCAAAGAATTCATAGTCCTGGCGATTCTGAATCAATTCACAGTGCCTAAGAATCGATGTAAAAAAAAAATAAAAAAAAGTTTAAGTTCTATTTTGGCGCCCCCACCCGCCCGTACTGCATATCGACCCCCCCCCCCCCAACACTAAAAACCGGTGTTTGGGTTTTAAAGCCAGGAGGACATGAGCACAATTTTTTTTTTTTTTTTAACAAAGAGTGTGAAATGAAATCAAGGTACTTTGGAAATAGCCCGTTTGGCGTGACATTAACCTCAGCTAACAGAAGTTGGAAATATATTTAAGGTTACGTTTTGAAAATGTAGCGAATGTGCAATATATTTAAAAAAGACTGAAGAGCGCATTTTATTTTTAAGGTTAAGTTTTAAAGATTTGCAAAATATAAATACACTATGACTAAAGTCTGTATTTTAGTTTTGATTAAAGGCTAATGCACTAGGGTAAACTTTGGTATTAATATATTTAGAAATTTTGTTCATTGATGGATGTTTATGTAAGAAAAAGCCAGACAGCCAAGCTAACCTAAAACTGCTCATTTTAATTTAGCGCAATCCTATTTTTGTATAAATATAAAATGATGCAAAAAGATTTGATACAGGAAGGAACCTGAAAGTATTGTTTTAAATAAAAGTTATATTTGTTTACATTGTCGTTTCATCTTACATTTACATTTAGTCATTTAGCAGACGCTTTTATCCAAAGCGACTTACAAATGAGAACACCACAAGTCAGAAGCCATGGAGAAAACTATACTGTAAATTCATCAAACCGGATTGTTATTCGATGCTGCAGCCCCTCCCCCCCCCCTTTTTTCCCCCTCTCTACAGGTATTTGTTAAAGAGATGCATCTTCAGTAGTTTCTTCAAACTGTTTAGTGATTCTGCCTTACGGACAGATTTGGGAAGAACATTCTACCATTTTGCAGTGGTGAACGCCACGGAGTGAGAATTAGCTCCTCGGTGAGGTGGAATCGCCAGGCGGCAATCATCGCTGGAGCGAAGGGAACGAGTCGGAGTGTATTTTGAAAAGATAGAGTGAAGGTAGGAGGGGGAAGATCCAGAAATGGTTCTGTATGCCAGAGTCAGTGACTTGTACTGAATGCGAGCAGCTACAGGGAGCCAATGGAGGGAAGTGAGTAATATCACTCCATTATTTTGTCAATCGTTTCTGAATCGAATCGTGACCTCAAAAGTCGGAATTGAATCGCCAGACAAAGAGATTCGCACCCCTAACGATTTGGTACATTGTTTTTTATTATTTTCTTAATACTATTATTTTTAATACATTTTCTTAATAAAGTATATGTTGACAAAATGAAGTCCATCAGTTAGATCCTTCTCTAAATACTGCTTTAGAGATGTACTGAACTGATTACAATTACAAATTGGTATTACCTGCTTGAAATTAAGGCTGCAACTAACGATTATTTTGATAATCGATTAATCAGTCGATTATATTTTCCATTGCTCGATAAATCGGATAAATAAAAAAAAATTTCCATGTTTTTTACATTTAATCATTTAGCGGACGCTTTTATCCAAAGATGGATGTTTTTCAGTAAAATTTTGTATAGTACAGTATTATATATAGTATTTTTTATTCAAAATGTTCAAGTTAACATTTCCTGTAATGAATTAAAAACACAATAAAAAAAAATAATTTATCACCTAAACGGCCCTCACTTAACAACAAAAGCCAACTCCAAATACATGAAACTCAGTTGCCCTCAGTAATGAACCAAATATTGTCTGTTCTGTAGCCTATTGGGAAAAAAAATTAACAAATGAACTAATTAACAATCAAAAAAATTTTAACAAATTAGCCAGTTAACAAAAAAAAAAAAAAAAAAAAAAAAAAAAAAAAAAAAAAAAAAAAAAAAAAAAAAAAAAAAAAAAAAAAAAAAAAAAAAAAAAAAAAAAAAAAAAAAAAAAAAAAAAAAAAAAAAAAAAAAAAAAAACCCCCCCCCCCCCCCCCCCCCCCCCCCCCCCCCCCCCCCCCCCCCCCCCCCCCCCCCCCCCCCCCCCCCCCCCCCCCCCCCCCCCCCCCCCCCCCCCCCCGCCCGTTTAGAGTATAGTGAATAACTAAAGAAATGAAGTTAAGTGACTAATGTCTAACAAAATTTGTATGATTGCTAATGTCAGGGTAGGGCTGGAGAACACCAAGTCAGTAAATAACTAACAAAAGCATACTTCAAGAGGAGCATTCACTCATGTCAGGAGAGGATGAGGGCTTGGAATAACATTTGTGTAGCCTGTTCAGTCAAAAATGGTTTGACACTTTGGGCACAATTTGGCCATTTTCACTTGGGGGGGGGGGGTACTCACTATTGTTGCCAGAGGTTTGAATATTAATAGCTGTGTTGAATTATTTTAATGGCACTAAAACTTGACACAATTAAACAAGCTGTTCACTGACTACTTCTGCATTGCATTCAAGTATCACGTCTTCAGTGTTCGATGGTGTGTGGTGTATTTTTTTCCACCAATTTTTGTCAGTTTACAAAATATTGTTAACTTTTGTGTGTGTGTGTTAGGGCTGCAACAATGAATCGATAACAATTTACATGTGTCGCACGATTTATGTGTTGCTCATTACATCCGCTTTGTCAACGCTGCCCGTTTCTGCCAGTGCATTGTAATGCATTGCTTGCTGATCTCCCAACTTGCATGAATCAAAACTCGGGAGCTTAATGTGTTTAACTAACTCAAGCGAGCACATGTTACTACACCACTCATCTCTCTTGCTGCTCACACTCGGTACAAGGGAGTGATCCTGGTCTACAAGACAACTTCTGGATCTGCCCCTTTTTTACTAACTAAATTCTTCAAAAGATCAAGACATAAGATAATTCATGCTGTGTAAATAAATTATGAAGGTCCCCTGGTGTTATAACGCAAAACAATGCCAATTCTCACTCCAGGTCATTCACCATTGCTAAATGGTGGACTGATCTTCACAACCCTCTATATAATGCTCAGATATTCATTTCATTTAGTCATTTATAAGACGTTTTTATCCAAAGCGGCTCACAAATGAATAATTTGAAACGCATTCAAAATCTTTAAAAAAATTTAAAAACTAAAAAAAACAAAATAAAAACACATAAAATAAAATAGAAAAAGGCAGGGTAAATCTAGACATTGAATCCAGATTAACAAATACTCAGTGTAGTTCCTCCTTAACTACTGATTTTTGTTTACTAGCTTAAAAGTCACCTTGAATAAAAATGTGAGCTAAATGACTAAATGTAAATTGTATTTCACAGCACTGAGGACACCATTAAACCTAATCAATTTTCCAACCATTTGCAAAATGCATGCCCATGCTTTACCATGGTTTAATGTGCCTACAAACACACTTTAGTGATCTCAGCCCTTTGGCAAACAAACTGCCTTGTGCTACATTTAAATTTTGTTTTTGCACTTCAAAAAAGCTTAAACAGATATTGAAAACCAAAGCTGCTTTGAAATATTGCTTAAACCTTGGGAGCCCAATACGTCAATCGCAATCAACCGGTCGATCGTAAAGGGGTGTAAGGTGGATTGAAAAAAAAGAAAAAACCTTACCACATGTACATTTAGTCATTTAGCAGACGCTTTTATCCAAAGCGACTTACAAATGAGAACATTACAAATCAGAAGTTATGCAGAAAACCAACTATACTGTAAATTCATCAAACCTGATTGTTATTTGATGCTACGCCCCCCCCCCCCTTTTTATTTTATTTTTTTATTACAACAGGTATTTGTTAAAGAGATGCGTCTTCAGAAGTTTCTTAAAGCTGCATAGTGATTCTGCCTTACGGACAGAGTTGGGAAGATAGTTCCACCATTTTGCAGTGGTTAACGCCACGGAGTGAGAATGAGCTCCTCGGTGAGGTGGAATCGCCAGGCGGCAATCATCACTGGAGCGAAGTGAACAAGTTGGAGTGTATTTTGAAAAGATAGTTACGGTAGCAGGGGAAGATCCAGAAATGGTCCTGTAGGCCAGAGTTAGTGACTTGTACTGAATGCGAGCAGCTACAGAAAGCCAATGGAGGGAAATGAGTAATGGAGTGACATGAGTTCGCTTGGGCTGGTTAAACACAAGTCGGGCTGCAGAGTTTTGAATTAGTTGAAGAGGTCTGATTGTGGAAGCTGGGATACCGGCAAGTAACGCATTACAATAATCACAATAATTACAAGATTGTGGAGCCGTCAATTTGGAAGGTCAGGTCGTGATGGATTGAGGGTTTAGCTGGGATAAATAGAAGCTCTGTTTTTTCTAAATTTAATTTGAGATGACAGGCCTTCAAACAAACAGAAATGTCGGTGAGGCAGGCAGATAGCCAATTTGAGATGGTGGTGTCATCAGGGGCAAAAGACAGATGAAGCTGAGTGTCATCAGCATAGCAGTGGTAAGAAAAACCATGCGCCTGGATGATTGTGCTCAGTGATGTCATGTATAGTGAGAAGAGGAGAGAATCAAGTACAGAGCCCTGAGACACACCAGTGTGTACTTGGTGAGAGTTAGAAATCTCCCCATTCCATGACACTTTGAAGGTCCTTCCTGTGAGATAGGATCGAAACCATTCAAGTATCATATCAGAAAAGCCTAATTCAGATAAAGTGGACAGTAGAATCTGTTGATTTACTGGATCAAAAGCTGCAGAAAGGTCTAGCAGAATGAGGACAGAGGATTGAGATTTGGCTATGGCAGATTTAAGTGAGTCAATTACAGTGAGCAATGCTGTCTCCGTGGAGTGACCACATCTAAAACTAACTGATTTGGATCAAGGAGATTATTCTGATCAAGAAATTTGGAGACCTGTGTGGATACCAATCGTTCAAGTGTTTTAGCCAGGAAAGGTAAAAGAGAAACAGGTCTGTAGCTCTCCACCAAATTTGGGTTGAGTGTAGGTGGGGGTTTGACTATGGCCTGCTTATTACGGCTCAGCGCTTTTTTTACAGCACAGAATCTGAAGCACTTATACACACGCGTGCACACATTTTAACACACAACGAGATTCATTCTGAATCTGAATCTCTATCGCTGTGCAAACGAGCAAACAAGTAAGATGTCTTCTCCAACCATACACTGGAGGCAGACTTGGCACCTGTTTTATATAACTGGTTGATCATACAACGACTATAATCGGTGTATATAACTCTCAAAATATTGATTTTTACTTCACTCTTGTTTAAAACATTGGATAATAGTTAGGAAATTATAAGTTGCTCTCTAATTTTGACCTGCCACTTAAGATTTAACTTGATGATTTATGTGAACACAACCACAAAATTTTCAGATAGGAGTAACATTAAGCCAGATTTTCAGATGTGGGTCACGACATTATTACTACAGAAAAAGTTGTCAGTAGGTTTATTTATTAACCTAAACCTTGACCTAAAGTATACCAAATTAGATCAAACATCCTATAAATTCGACAATTTTTTTTTTTTTTTTTTTTAGAAATAATGGGACCTCAAGCCACATTATAGCAATTTAACACATTTAAATACTTCACACAGCTCAAAGTACTCGCTCGTCTGCCTTCGCATCCACATGTGACATCCAAATCTTAATACTTAGGTTTTAATAAAGTGTTGGACCACCCTGTGCAGTTTTAACAACTTTAAATCTTCTGGGAATGATTTCCATAAGGTTTAGGTGTGGTTATAGGAATTTTGACGCTACTTCCAGAAGTGCATTTATGACATCAGACACAGACAAGAAGGTCTGGCTCGCAGTCTGCACTCTAATTCATTCTATACGAACGAAGTTGTCCAAAATATCTCGGTATAATAAAGCATTAAGAGCTTCTTTCACTGGAACTTAAAGGTCAAGCTGAGGTCCTGAAAAAAAAAAAAAAAAAAAAAAAAAAAAAAAAAAAAAAAAAAAAACTTCACACATGCCAAACCCAGACTCATTCATTGGATCGTCAGTTGGAAAAGCATTTTCATGACTGAGCAGTCATGTAACCCCCATGCAGTCATGTATTAAGCTCTCCATGTAACTATGTGCCTCAGCCACTCCTCTGTCACTTTAGGCCTATAGCCTACCACCTCATGGCTGTAAAGTGTTCATTCCCAATCAGATCATATGCACGGTTGACTGAAATATTTAGGAGCGTCAAAATAGTATGACAGGACAACCTATTGAACCTTGAAGACGTGTTATTCCTGGTCAGCTTAAAAATTCTAATTTCTGTTGCAACATTTGGATCGTAGAATCTCAAATTAACACATTTAGTAGGGAAAATAAGTATTTGATACACTGCTGATTTTGCAAGTTCTCACTTACACCTACATCCTCCCATCAAATACAGTGCAATCTTCCTGCTCCCAGAAAAGCACCCCCCCCAACCCCAAGTATTATGATTCCACCCGCATAGAATGCATGGTTGGGGCTGTGTTCTTAAGATTGTACTTATCCTTCTTTTTTTCCAGATATGATGACTGGAGTTAATATCAAAAAGCTCCATTTTGGTCTCACCTGACCACATGAGCCTGGGCTGATTTCTAAACCTTTTCAGAACCTTCCTAATCCATGAGGTGAGATGTTTCATGAAGCCCCAGACTGAGGAAGATTGGCAGTCATCTTAGGTTTTTTTCCTTATTTTCAAATAATTGAGGTAACAGTTGTCACCTTTTCAACAAACTCGCTTGCCTATTGTCCTGTAGCCCATCCAAGCCTTGTGCATGGTATCCTTAGACAGCATTTTTTGTCTTGGGCATGATGGAGAGGCTGGGGGCGATTGTAGGTGTCAAAGGTGTCCTTCGTGCTGATGAGTTCAAACAGGTGGCATTAATACAAGTAATTAGTGCAGAATAGAAGGGAATCTTAATGAAAAGCTAACATGACTGTGAGGGCCAGATTTCCTTATAATTGTTTGGTAATCAAATACATTTTATGCAATAAAATGCAAATTAATTATTTAAAAACTATGCTATGTGATTTTTGCCCTGCTCCAGGTGTATCTGCCCAGATCCCAAAACGTTTTCCCGTGGATGGAAGTACATTAAGTGGAAGATAATTATTGGACAATGTGATTTTTTTTTTTAATCTGTCTCACAGTTGAAATGTAGCTGCAATAAAAATTACAGATCTCTCCATTCTTTAAATTAATTATTTTCCCCACTTTATAATAAAAGTGTGTGGATACATTTTGTCTTGTATTTTAACGTTTTAAGCTTGTGGTGGTTGTCTAATGGTATGAGATGTCACTTAATATTGTCTGCGTGTTTAGACACCACATAATTTTCAGATATTATTGCAGGCCATCTCTTCACAACAAGCATGTTGACCTTTTGATGGAATCTTTATGACATGTCACAAATCATCTCAAAACATTTCTTAACTTGACAATATGTTAACTGCATTTATTTTATATGCCAATCACCAGATCTTATTTTAATATGGCAACATAAAGATGTAGTGAAATGAGATACATCATAAATGTGCAGCTGAAAAATCTGACGCACCTCTGTGAAGCCATGTCAACATGGACAAAAGCGCTAATCATCGTTTCTATCACCTCAATGAATGTATGCCTTTAAAATTAAGGCAGTTCAACCTGGTACTAAGAAAGGTTACTTAATGAAGTAGCAACTGAGTGTATACAAAAGTACTTATTGCAGACTATATTTAATTATTGTATTGTACATATATGCAAAATATAAAAGAAATTTAAAAAGCAAGGGAGAGAAAAGAATATACTGTTTATATATAGACATATAAAGAGAGAGACAGGAGACAGAAGGAGAGTTTTATTAACTAAAAGCTAATAAAAACAACCCTTCAAGTTAACGCTACTTGCAGTAAAATTAGTTTATCCAAATACATTTACAATTATAATTTACAACTTTGACAACCTCCTTCATATCCAAAACTTAACGTTTATTATTCTTCATTTTACTATTAGAGAACAAAATAGCACATAAGCCCAGTAAAAAAGAAAGAAAGAAAAAAAGAAAAAAGAAAAACAGAACCAAGTAAAACATCTTTAAACAGTTTTTTTTTTTGGTAGACAGCCATTATAATAATCATAAACGTGAGTGATCAATCTGTGCAGCTCTGACATTTGTACAAATGTATTAAACTGGCAATTTAGTCTAACTGTACTTATCCAGGTTCCATTCTCCAAACATAACTAAAAAACATTGGTAAATGCCCATATTATTTACATACTGTAAATGAAAGTTTGAAAGCTTACCTGCTGTGGTACTTTAGACAGTGTGACACCTTGTGGTTGGACTGCAACTGTACTGGCAGACGAAGAATCCGATTGGTCCGTAATTTGTCCCTGTATTGAGACCTGTTTCTGCATCTGTGCTGGCTGGCTTTGAGTCTGTAACTGCACTTGTGGTACAAGTGATTGGGTCTGGGGTACTGAAGTCAGAAGAACCTGCTTCATGGGTCCATTAGGTGTCTGTAATAGTCTTTGGACACCTGTTCCTAGCTTTATCTGTCCCTGAGAAGACTGTGCAGAATTTATCACAGTGCCCCCAGAGACAATGGGCATTCCAGGGCTTACAGTTGCGCCTGTTAAAATCCTTGCAATAGTCAACTTCCCAGGAGAGCCTGCACTTCCTGAAACACTTTGTAGTACCTGGGCTTGACCTTGAGGGCTCTTTAGAATAACTATTTTTGGGGCTGTCTGTGCCACTTGTTGGGTATGTGCAGGAGGTTGCTGGCATTGCAGCTTTTGAGGCATGACCTGAGCAACTGTCAGTGGACCAGTCAATGGTGAGCTTACAGAACCTACAGTAGAACAACTGCCCGTGCTAACTAATGAAGAATTCTGAGACAATGTCTGAAGAGAAACTGCAGTTGAAACAGTGGCGGCTGGCTGGGGAAATGGGACCTGTGACATTGGTTTAAACTGGACTGAAACAGATGCACTGGTGGCAGTGGATGTTGTTGCTGAAGCGGTTTCATTTATTCCTGGCTTACTCGAGTCTGTGGGTGAATTCATTGGGGGATCTACTTGACCAAGGGCCAACTTTAGAGCCTCTTCAACAGGGTCTGAAGTGGTGGGAAAAGTTTCCTCTGGAAGCGCATTTAAATTAAACAGTGGTGTGTCATCAAGAAAGTCCATAACGGGATCTGACATCCTGTAAAAATTGAAATGTAAACAATAAGCCGAAGAACTGTATATTCAATGTTTTTATTTTTGTTCATAATGTGCCATGTGATCGCATCAGGCGCATGTGAAGTAACTAGTTATTGTACTAGAAGCAGAAGTGGTCAATGGCATTCCTTTTTTACCTTGATCACACCATTTGCTAAAACTGTTCTTTTACAGAATGCTAATTCACACCTCAACATGCATATTATTATTTAAAAAAGACATGTGAAAAAAAGATGTTTTTTTTAAAACTGCTGAATGATACACAACACAAACCCTTTACAAAGAATTACACTACAGTCAAGACATAGCAAATCTTTGAATACCACAACACTGAATGCTATTAGTCAGACCTTGGGAAATTAGATAGATGGTATACTTTATTGATCCTGATGGAAATTAAAAAGCCAGTGGCAGGCACATACTAATATTAAAGTAAAGTACTAATACAATAATAAAAAAATATATAAAATTGTTTTAAAAATAATATATAAAAGTAGTCAAATAAAGGAAAGAAAGAGGTGGTAAACGCAATTTAAACTTATTTCATATGAGGTCAGTGCAAATGTGCAAAAACCTGAATAGGCTTTATATATTTATTGTTTTAAAAAAAAAAAAAAAAAAAAAAAAAAAAAAAAAAAAACCCCCCCCCCCCCCCCCCCCCCCCCCCCCCCCCCCCCCCCCCCCCCCCCCCCCCCCCCCCCCCCCCCCCCCCCCCCCCCCCCCCCCCCCCCCCCCCCCCCGGTTTCAGTCTCTCATCACTAAACAAGACCAAACCAAAAGCAACGTGCTACAGACATATGAACGAACACGTACAGACATCGACAAGGCCGCAAAGCTTCTACATTCAGCCAGACATTTTTTTCAACAAAACACATAGCAAATATTTGCCACTTACCTGTAAAATGTCGACAGCCGTAATTTCGTATGTACTAAAATACAACTGCAACGACACACATGGCTTTCTACGAGTCACAACACTGTACAATTACAGGAAGCGACTAGCGTAGAGTAAAAACTACTATGCAGGCGGCTCTGCCGCGTTCGCGATTATAATTCGGCTTGTTTATTGGACCGCAGTCGAAGAGCACGCCAATAACGTCCCCGTTTATTGGTGGAGAGCAATGCCAATCACTTAAGTGAACAAAATTACTGGGCGTATTACGTTCAAGAAGACCGGTTTATTTTGGCAGTTTGGTTGACGAGGCAATGAACGCTGATATGAATGTTATGGACGCGATTTGAAAGTTTACAGCATTTAAAATAAAAAAATGTATACAACTTTATTATGTGGTAGGACTGTGCTGATGTAAAAAGCACGAACAATGTAATACTTTTAGGTATTAAAAGTGTAAAGTGAATGAACTGGACAGGACAGTTAAGGGAAAACCACAATTCCAAAAAAGTTAGGACCAAAAACAATAAAACCCGCGATATGTGATTGGGTAATATGATCTGTAATTGGCTTAATAACTTTTTAATGTTTTAATGATGATTTTTGGTTGTGGTGATTCTCACATTATGGTTAAATTGAAATTTATTTAAATATTGAATATGCAACACCAAGTCCAAAAAACAACTTTGACAAAGGCATATCTAAGAAACCAGGTCACATCACCCTCACATTTAATTTTAGAATTTAACAATTTGGGAATTAAATATAATAATTGCTTTAGGGTTGCAAGTGACATTTTGCAACACGGTGATACAAAATACATGATTAGATGCTTGATTTTCTAAACCTGTGCCAACTGCACTTGAAAAGACAGTTAAAATCAGTGATAATGAGATGTATCTCAACATTTTTTTCAATATAATGTATATGCAGATAACTACAAAATCCCTGCCATTAAATAACACAGAACACCTGCTTTCAATTTTACAAGAAGTTTATATCTTTATATGCAATGTGACCTGCCTTTATGGTGGCGTGCACCCAGTGCAGCATGTTCAGGTATTTTTACTCTGTCATCATTGATCATTTTACTTCTGACAAGTGTAATTGAGTAAAGTAGGATAACACTTAACACATTCATTAGGTCCTAACCTGTTATGACTGTGATTAAAAAATTCACTAAGCAAAGACCAAAATATAAATATATTTTAAAATAATTATATCAACATTAATACCTCTTAATAACACTTCAATAACAAAAAAAAGTGCATTTAATACATTCATTCATTCATTATCTTCCGCTTTATCCTATATTAGGTTCGCGGGGGGTTCCCCATGCCAATCCAGGGGAGAACGTTTCAGGCGCTGGGCAGAAACACTCAGAACAGGGCGCCAATCTATGGCTGGGCACACACTCACTCACACAGACACAAACACATGGGCAATTCGGAGAATTCAATTGACCTTGATCCATGTTTTTGGACTGTGGGAGGAAACCCACGCGGACACGGGGAGAACATGGAAACTCGAACCGGAAATCCCTAGCGCTGAGAAGCGAACGTGGTAACCACTAACGTGGTAACCACCGTGCTGCGCATTTAAAACATTGATTATTAAATATAAAGTCACTCTTCTCAGAATTAGCCTTAGTACAGTATTTTTTGTTCTAATTAAAACCTCTCCACCTGGTTATATGTTCAGAAACACTTCAAGATACAGTGTCTAAGATATAGATAAATATAACATAAAAATAAATATTAAATTTGGAAAGTAAAGTAGAATTTTACATACAGTATGTGTGTGGCAAATGTATGTTAACCTCGAAAATAAACAGATAACATGAAAGGTAATGTCAGGAGTTTTCAATCGATGGGACACAATCAAATGTGAGTGCCCCCCCCCCCCCTTTTTAACTAATCTTCAAAACCTGCATGTTTGTGTAAGTGTGCTATAGCCAAAAAAAAAAAAAAAACTAGGACACACCATCTCTAAAGCATTTGGATTCCATCAACAGTCGGACAGATCGTGTAGAAATGTGCACATTTCCATTTAGAATTTGCTAATAGAATATTCAATGTTCCATAAATGATAGAAAACTATGCGGGCAAACATGTGGGAAGACAGGTCCAAACCATTAAACCTTTTTTAATGCTGTACATAATAGTTTTAGCTCTTAGATTTACTCAAGAATGTAGTTTTATATTTCAGTCATTCATTATCTCCCGCTTTATCCTCTATTAGGGTCGCGGTGGGGTTCCCCATGCACATCCAGGGGAGAACATCTCGGGCGCTGGGCAGATAGACCCAGGACAGGGTGCCAATACATCACTGGGCATACACTCACTCACTCAAACACACTCTATATGGGGCAATTTTGGAGAACTCAATTAACTCGATCCATGTTTTTGGACTGTGGAAGGAAACCGGAGAACCCGGAGGAAACCCACGCAGACACGGGGAGAACATGGAAACTCCACCCAGATGGGGATTCGAACCGGGAATCCCTAGCGCTGAGAGGCGAACGTGCTAAACACGAAGCCACCGTGCCGCCGTTTTATATTTCTATTTTATCCAATTTACATTTTAACTTAAAGATTTCAAATATATTTTATTACTTCATTTACTTTATTTGACATATTTTTATTTTTAGTCTATGTGTGAGCAGACTGTCTATCAAAGCATTTTAGGACAAGTTGTACAGCATGATGTTACACTCGCCTACCTAGAGATTAAAGCAGCTACGCATAGGAAGCGCAGAGCCGTCGCGTTTTAACGCGCTAAAGGGAGCCAGGCACGCAGGTAGCAGGGAAATGGAATTTATTAAAGGTGTAGAGACACCACAAAACAAAGGTAACCGACGAGTGAACATAACATAAACCACGAAGTGCACCGAGGACAGGGAAAGAAGGAAATAAATACAAATGAAAACCAATCACGTGCACAACACAACCAATCAACAGAAAGAGATAATTAAACAAACTAAATAACGTAATTGAAAGTAAATTAACTAACATAGAACAGGTGCCCTAGGCACCTGTTACAGTACCCCCGCCCCTACGGTCGCGCAACGGGAGGACGCGACCAAGAGAAAAAAATAAAATAAAATAAAAATCCCAGGGGGGAAGGGGGGGGTCCTTCACCCTCCTCGAGCCCACTGGCTATGCAGTTCGGTGGGCGCCCTCTGCGGACGAGGTGAGGGAAGCGCCCTCTGGCAGTGCAGTTCGGTGGACGCCCTCTGCGGATGAGGCGTGGGATGTGCCCTGTGGCTTTATGTCGAGGTGGACGCCCTCGGCGGATCAGGAGGGAACCACGCCCTCTGGCTGCGTGGTCCGGCGGGTGCCCTCGGCGGATCAGGAGGGAGCCACGCCCTCTGTCGGTGCAGTTCGGTGGATGCCCTCTGCGGATGAGGCGTGGGATGTGATCTGTGACTTTATGTCGAGGTGGACGCCCTCGGCGGATCAGGAGGGAACCATGCCCTCTGGCTGCCTGGTCCAGCGGGCGCCCTCGGCGGGTGTGGAGTGGGCCACGCCCTCTGGCTGCGTGGTCCGGCGGACGCCCTCAGCGGGTGCAGAGTGGGCCACGCCCTCTGGCTGCGTGGTCCGTCGGACGCGCACGCTGGGTGAACCTCCACCTCGGGATCGCCATCCTGCACACAGTAGAGGTACACCCCCACCGCTACACCAAAGAACAGGGCAAGCTCTGTCTCGGACTGTCCCGGATTCACCCCATTGCCGGCACACTCCTCCAAATTAACGGACACAAGCGGTAATTCCGGTACCGCCCCCTCGCAGCGCGACCCAGACACGGCGCGATCCGGTGCGGCCGCGTCACGTGACTGCCCCACAGCGCACGTGCTGAGCTCAGCGGCCCGCGCAGAACTCCTCACAGTTTAGGAGGGTACGTATGGGCAAAATATGCCCATACAGGTATGACTCCCCCGCCTCATCATCGGACACCTCGACCAGCTCGAGGCCATCCTCAGCACGGAGCGCTTCATACCCGTACCTCCACATAAACTCATCATCAGAGTCATACCACTCTGATATCACTACATCGGAGCCGTCCTTACGGCTCTGGGACAGCGGGCTGCGCGTAGCGGCGCACTCGCGGTCACGACGGAGGGCGCCGCGAGTACGAGGCTATACGCTATACGGCCCCCGCAAAGAAAAATTTTAAAATGAGCTTACCTGGGCTCTGGACTCACCAATTGAATGGCACTTCGTGATGTTACACTCGCCTACCTAGAGATTAAAGCAGCTGCGCATAGGAAGCGCAGAGCCGTCGCGTTCTAACGCGCTGAAGGGAGCCAGGCACGCAGGTAGTGCCTGAAAACAGAAAGAGATAATTAAACAAACTAAATAACGTAATTGAAAGTAAATTAACTAACATAGAACAGGTGCCCTAGGCACCTGTTACACATATTACTTATCATATGACAAAATAAATTTGATTTCATTTTATTAAAATTTTTAAATCTTTGGTTTATCTCAGGCGGCACGGTGGCTTAGTGGTTAGCACGTTCGCCTCTTAGCGCTAGGGATTTCCGGTTCGAATCCCCATCTGGGTGGAGTTTCCATGTTCTCCCCGTGTCTGCGTGGGTTTCCTCCGGGTTCTCCGGTTTCCTCCCACAGTCCAAAAACATGGATCAAGTTAATTGAATTCTCAAAATTGCCCCGTTTAGAGTGTGTGTGTGTGTGAGTGAGTGTGTGCCCAGCGATGGATTGGCGCCCTGTCCTGGATGTATCTGCCCAGCGCCCGAGACGTTCTCCCCTGGATGGGCATGGGGAACCCCACCGCGACCCTAATAGAGGATAAGCGGGAGATAATGAATGAATGAATGAATGTATGAATGGTTTATCTCAAAATATCTTCATACCCTGTTGAGTAGGCAAAAGTATAGTTTCCCCAGTATGTTACATAAACTGTCAAACATGATGGAGGATTGTGTTGGTCTGGGGCTTTATTGCTGGATCCATGGTGGGAGTGAGAGGCACCTTGAACTAAAACAGCTACTACAGCATTTTGCAGAGCCAATTAAAAAAATAATGAGCTGGTAAGTTTAAAAACATGGAGTGGCCATCATAGTCTTTAACCCCATCAAGTTGGTTTGGGATAAGAAAAAAATCTGGTAGCATTAAATAAGTCTCAGTCAACCTGTTTCTTCAACCAATTAGATTTTCATTTGGCGAAAGTTAAGTCAGCATACTCACACCCTCTGATTGGATAGTCAGAGAGTGTACTGCATCAGTCGTAGATTTTAAAATAATTAAAATTTAAAAGCCAACTCACATTTCAGCATTAGCTTTAATAGCAACAGAAAATGACTTCTTGAACTAATTGAACTCTTTTTGAAGAAAATAATAAGGTACAAATAATTCTCTTAATATAATTATATTAATAAACAGGATTTTTGGTAATATTTTCCGAAATTGTTTATTCTGGCTACACAAGTTATTTATCTGCAGTGCAATGGCTCTTTATACTGCATTTCTGCAGATATAAAATGTTTTTTTTTTATAATGCACAGCCCATCACTGATTTGATTCTATACATTTGATTATATTTGATACAATAGAAGACAGACATATATCTCCACTTCATTACCTGCCTGACCCTGACTCTTCTTTTATAAGAAGGTACTTACCAGGTCCATTTAATGGACAATCATCTGACCTTACTGTAGTGTGCCTAGTTTAGCAAATCTTAGGTTTGGCCAAGTTTTTCTGCAGTTTTGTCTCCATTTTTGCTACCTTGGCAGAACACTTTTGTGTTTTGCCTTTTAATACATTTGATTACATTTAATACAATATAAGACACATATATATCTTCACCTGTTCTTTACCTGTCTAGCCCTGATGCTTTTTTTTCATGAGATGGTGCTGACCAGATCAAACCAGTGGACTTAAAGCTTATTTTCTTTATTACATTTTATAGCTTTCCATGTGACAACATGGAAGATGTGGCACTTTAATACAATGTACAGCTTGTAGAACAGTGTGAAGTTGCCATGCCCTTAAAATAACAACACAGTTGGTGCTGCCCAGTTGGCAAACTTGGAGACAAAATAGCAGAAAAAATGGCAAAACTTAGGATTCACTTATCTGGGCACATTTAGGCCTTGGTTCAGTATAAATACATTTTAAGGTTTCCCATGATGACACTGAAGACAAGGATGTGATTGACTCTAAGTTTACATAAAGAAAGAAGAAGACACAGCATGTTTTAACACTTTAAAATTTCCTTTGTTTAGGATTGGCTATTAATGAAAATATCATCCAAGTGTACATATGCATATTATTTAATGTTACTTTATGAAAGTTATTTGGCTTTGAAGGGCAGCTGAAACATTTATTAACCAAATCATATTCATAGTGACTGGTCAGGGTGAAGAAGATTGGCCTTCACTAATCCCTTTTCCTAATTCAAATAAGATTGTAGGTACAAAGTATGTCCACCTTTGTCAGAAACATTGTAGTGCTTCAAATACCCAAGGCTGCAACAGCAAATGGTACCGTCTTTAATGGTAATTTTATTGAATCCTGGGGCTTGGCATAATGCCCTGTTTTTTTTTTTTGTTCTGCCTCCAGGTGGCAGCGACGAGACCAATAAGGCTGCAAGAAACAAACAAAAACACAGTAAGTAGTGCTGAAAGTAAAGAGAAAATAAATTAAGCAAATGTGACAAAACCCATAAACCAAAATCTAAACTAAATAGATGGATCAAAGCAGAGATACCAAGAAATAAAGGTTAGCATATTTATGCACACAGAAACAAAATGAAAGTAACAGAAGTTGTCTATAAAAGCAGTGTGTTCCTGATACTGGTAAGAAAGGGGGGATGAATAAACCCCTGCAAGCCCCTGCATGACATTTCTGTATGTTTTTACACATGGCCAAAATCCAGGCAGAGAAAGAAAAAGGTAGGGTATGCTATAAGGGGCCAGAGCTCTAAGTATTGTATGTTAATTCCATGTAACGTACACTTACATAGAGACCCCAGGCCTAGATGGTCTCGACCAGCTGTTTACAAAGATCCACATTTGTTTACAAAGAACCCCCAAAGTGAATGTGAGGGAAACTATCTGAATATTGGCCATTATTGATACAGAGTGGATGAGAGCCAAGACAGATCTATATTTTTAAATCAACAGCCAATTTCAAAAGTTGCTGCTTCAGAACTGAAAAAGACTTTGGCTTAAGTAGGAAGTTAAGGTTATAGAGTCGAAACAATCGAACAACCAAAGGACACTATAGCACGGACAACGCGTGACACCTAAAACAATGCCAGTCTGAGGTTGGAACAGAAACTGAAACACTACCATGTGACCGACACAAAAAATGATAATGATAACTATGATGATAACCAATACATTAACTAAATTAGGAACACTTCATGGAAATAACTAAAAGAAACGCAAAACAGGCGAGGAATGCACTCCTCACAATTAACTTTTCCACTCTCCTATTATCCTTTTCATTATCTTCCGCTTTATCCTATATTAGGGTCGTGGTGAGGTTCCCCATGCCCATCTAGGGAAGAACGTTTCGAGCGCTAGGCAGATACACCCAGGACAGGATGCTATCGCTGGGCACATACTCACTGACACAGACACGCACACATACACACTCTATATGGGGCAATTTGGAGAACTCAATTGACTTGATCCATGTTTTTGGACTGTGGGAGGAAACCGGAGAACCCGGAGGAAACCCACGCAGACACGGGGAGAACATGGAAACTCCACCCAGATGGGGATTTGAGCCGGGAATCCCTAATGCTGAGTGGCGAAGGTGCTAACCACTAAGCCACCGTGCCGCCCCCTCTCCTATTATGTATATGAAAAAGAAATCAGTGTGGTGGACTGTGCAGTGACTGGTAAAATGCTAATTTTTACTATTTTCTACGTGACGCCCTACATTTGGGATCTAATGAATGACCACGTCAACAACTGGAAGAAAAGGATTGGAGAAGGATATTGTTTAAAGACTGGAAAAGATTTTTAAGTTTAAATAAATAAGTAATATTACTTTTACTCGTAGGTTACCGATGAAAACATGTATAAGTAGGTTGGGAAGCGCCGTTTAAGGAATATTTCTAGATGAGATAATCTTAAAAGTAAATCACGATTTAAATCACAGAGTTCTAAAAACCTTTAAAATATGCATCGGAGAATTGCGTTGTGGACTAAAGTGTTCGTGGAGTTTGTGATTTTGTTCGCAGTCAGCCCAGACACGCACACATACACACTCTATATGGGGCAATTTGGAGAACTCAATTGACTTGATCCATGTTTTTGGACTGTGGGAGGAAACCGGAGATCCCAGAGGGAACCCATGCAGACACGGGGAGAACATGGAAACGCCACACACTGGGAACTGGGAATCCCTAGTGCTGAGAGGCGAACGTGCTAACCACTAAGCCACCGTGCCGCCCCCTCTCCTATTATGTATATGAAAAAGAAATCAGGTTGACCCCTTGCTCATCAACAATGCTTCAATAAGGACATATTCATCAAGTAACAGACACTTTTGAATAATTTGTTTTATTATTCATGTTATTAATAATGTAATTACATTATGTTATATGTCACTGTATCTAAACCACATCAGAGAGCATTGCATTTTACTGTATAACGTTCTACGTTATCTTATTATTCTAGTTATCAAGTTATCAAGTATCGCAGTGAGCAAAAGACAAAAAGAGTCCAAAAAGTGTGCCAAAAAAAATCTCATTAATATCAATACAACCTCAAGTAATGTAAGAAACACTTTTAAGTTAAAACTTGGGTTATTAAACATTAGGTCACTTTCATCAAAATCAGCTCTAGTTCAAGATATAATAACTGATAACTTCCTAAATGTGTTTTGTCTCACAGAGACCTGGATTAGGGCCAATGAATACCTAGCATTAAATGATGCCTCTCCATCTGGTTATACTTATGCTCATAAACCACGTCTTAGTGGACGAGTAGGTGGAGTGGCTATGATCTATAAAGAAAACATAAATGTAACACTTTATAATAAGTATGAGTCAAAATCCTTCGAAGCTCTTGTACTCAACATAAGCAGCTCATCTGCATTGAAGAATAAATCCAATCTAATGCAACTTATTACCATATACCGCCCTCACGGCCCATATACAGAGTTTATTAAAGAATTTGGTGAATTTCTCTCTAACATAGTAATATCATCAGACAAGGCCCTAATAGTCGGTGACTTCAATGTTCACTTTGAAAACCCACTAGACTCATTTAAATTAGCCTTTGACTCCATCCTAGATTCCATAGGCATTACTCAAAATGTAGTTGGTAAAACACATCGCTGTAAACATACATTAGACTTAGTTTTATCACATGGTATTAACATTAATAATTTAACTATTGTCCCACTAAGTGAGGTCATCTCCGATCACTATTTGATAACCTATGATTTAGAAATTGATATTGATCCAGTCATTAAACCGCAATACGATATGAAGCGTACAATCATTCCCTCTACTGCTGCGTCATTCCTACAACACTTACCCGAATTAAACATTAAACCAGCATCAGGACCCGATGAACTGGAAAACACAGCAGAATACCTTAAACACGTGTTTTCTGCAACTTTAGACAGTGTCGCTCCACTTAAACTAAAAAGGATTAAAGATAAAAGACTCGTTCCATGGTTTAATGATCAAACACGCGCCCTAAAACAAACCACTAGAACCATAGAGCGTAAATGGAGACAAACTAAATTATTATAGAGGTATTTAGGGCTGCATGGAAGGACAGTATGACTGAATACAAAAATGCACTCAATGCAGCGAAGACTAAATATTATTCTGAACTAATAGAGAACAACAAAAACAACCAAAAATTCCTCTTTTTAGCACCATTGCCAAATTAACTCGAAGTGCTACTGAATCAGATTCACAGATTCACTCACAGTTCAGCAGCAATGATTTCATGAATTTCTTTAGTGATAAAATTGAAAACATAAGACTTAAATCATCTAATGCATCGTGTAATCAACCCTCAATGATTTCTGAAAAATCTAGTGGTGGAGAAAATAATATAGTACAAGAGTTAAATACCTTTAAACCCATATCTAAAAAAGAGCTTGTCTCATTAATTACACAATCAAATACAACATCCTGTATGTTAGACCCAATACCTACAAACCTGCTTAAAGACCTCCTACCCAATATTACAGAGCCTTTTATAAACATTATAAATTCATCACTTAAAATAGGCTATGTCCCCAAAAATCTGAAGTGTGCAGTCATTCAACCATTACTTAAAAAACCTAATTTAGATCCTCTAATACTGTCCAACTATAGACCAATATCAAACCTTCCTTTTGTCTCTAAAATCCTAGAAAAAATTGTGTTTAATCAGCTGAATCGCCATCTTCTAGCTAATAACGTTCATGAAGTTTTTCAGTCAGGTTTTAGGTCTCATCATAGCACTGAGACAGCCTTAATTAAAGTCGTTAATGACTTATTAATGTCCTCTGATAATAACCAAATCTCTTTTNCAGCTGAATCGCCATCTTCTAGCTAATAACGTTCATGAAGTTTTTCAGTCAGGTTTTAGGTCTCATCATAGCACTGAGACAGCCTTAATTAAAGTCGTTAATGACTTATTAATGTCCTCTGATAATAACCAAATCTCTTTTCTTGTATTATTAGATCTTAGTGCAGCCTTTGACACTATAGACCATAACATCTTAGTTGATAGATTAGAAAACACTGTGGACATTACAGGATCTGCACTCCAGTGGTTTAGATCCTACCTGACAGATCGATATCAATTCACCTGTGTTAACAACCAATGTTCTGATCTCGCTAAAGTTAAATATGGTGTCCCACAAGGGTCAGTTCTGGGTCCACTCCTATTTGCATTATATATGCTTCTATTGGGATCAATTATTCGTAAACATGGAATCAGTTTCCACTCATATGCAGATGATACACAGTTATATGTTTCAGCTAACCCTAATGATGGTCGTTCAGTCAGTAAGCTCGAGGACTGCATCCAAGATATTAAAATGTGGATGTCAAAAAACTTCCGACTGCTAAATTCTGATAAAACAGAGTATGTGATAGGGGGACCCAAGGACAAAATTAACAAAGCTTCTAAAACTATGTTAAACCTTGGTAACTCTTTAATTAGACCCAGTTCATCTGTAAATAATCTCGGTGTCACTATTGATTCAGATCTCTACTTTACAGAGCACATTAGCAATATTACTAGAATTGCATTTTTTTTTACCTTCGTAACATTTCAAAGCTACGACATATCCTCTCCCTCCAAGATGCAGAAAAACTTATTCATGCTTTTATTACCTCAAGGTTAGATTATTGTAATTCACTTCTGACAGGATGTTCTAATAAATCATTACAGAAATTACAACTTGTGCAAAATGCTGCAGCTAGAGTTTTAACCAAAACCAGAAAGTTTGATCAGAAAGTCCTGTGTTATCAAACTTGCACTGGCTACCAGTTAAGTTTTGTATTGAGTACAAAATTTTATTGATAACATATAAAATTCTACATAATCAGGCTCCACAGTATCTGAGTGAGCTGATTCAATTGTACAAGACGGTGGAAGAGCATTCTCCCACAAGGCTCCTCAACTTTGGAATAGCCTTCCAGTTACCGTTCGTGTTTCTGAATCACTATTTATCTTTAAGAATAAATTAAAAGCACATTTATTTAATCTTGCGTTTAATTAATCCCCTATAGATAAAGATGTAGATCTCAGGCTTGGCTGTGTTGGGGGGTAATCTGTGATCAGTGTATGCTGGCGTTTCACCGCTTCACCCACCTCATCGTTAATGGGGGGTGAGGCGCTGAAATGATGCTGTTCCGGGGCGCCATCTCAACTATGTAGAGCCTGCAGAACTGCCTCTTTTAGTTATGCTGCTCTAGTCAGTGATGCCGGAGTCACATACTGCACTGTGTCAATAAATTACTTATTTATTAAATGCAGTGCTTTATTATTAGCTCTAACTGCCTTCCTTGTCTGTTTCTTTTGAGGTGTGACCGGCTTCCTGGAGATCTTCATCCATGGCTCTGCCGATGAACACTGGATGGAACCTGAATATTACTTGGACTGGCGGACCTGCAGGATGCCCCCTAATGGACTCACATATAGTTTTCCAGTTTTTAGTTTTTCCATTTGTTTAATATCTGTACATAGCTGTCCTACATTATTGTTGCTGCCTGGCCGCTCAAGGAGGATGAGTCCCCCACTGAGTCTTGGTCCTCCCAAGGTTTCTTCCTTGATTAACAACATAAAAGGGAGTTTTTTCTTGCCACTGTCGCTTCAGCTTGCTCTTTGAGGGTTTAAAGGCTTTTCATTCTGTAAAGCTGCTTTGTGACAATGTACTGTTGTAAAAAGCGCTATATAAATAAATAACTTGAACTTGAACTTGAACTTATTATTCCAAAATAAAAACCATTAGAAACTACTTTTGATTTTGGTACTTACTCGATTAAGAGTAAATCAGAAAATGTGTCAATTAAATGTATGTAGTGCAAAAAAAACAGGAAATTGATGGATTTTCAGGTTAATTTTTTTATGAAATTTAAAAATAAATAAAATCTCTACAAGACATTTTCGAGCACAGACCTATTCATGTGACACAATAACACAAGTCTTTCATTATTTCACTTGGTTCACAGATGGTTTGATCATTATGCAGATCATATAGACCTCATTTAATGTTATTTGTTGGCCAAAGCCACGGTGACTTAGTGGTTAGCACGTTCGCCTCTCAGCACTAGGGATTCCCGGTTCGAATCCCCATCTGGGTGGAGTTTCCATGTTCTCCCCGTGTCCGCGTGGGTTTCCTCTGGGTTCTCCGGTTTCCTCCCACAGTCCAAAACATGGATCAAGTCAATTGAGTTCTCCAAATTGCCCCATGTAGAGTGTGTCTGAGTGTGTGTCTGTGTGTGTGTGAGTGTGTGCCCAGCGCCCTGTCCTGGATGTATCTGCCCAGCGCCCGAAACGTTCTCCCCTGGATGGGCATAGGGAACCCCCCCCCCCCGCGACCCTAATATAGGATAAAGAGGAAGATAATGAATAAATGAATGACTGTTGGCCAAAGCACAAATGAATGGCATCAACTTATTGGAATGGACATATAATACATAAATAAGTAAAAATTGCTGGTAGATCTTTAATATGATCAAACCTGATCAACTTTGCCATCAGATGTGAAAAGGTGATTACAATATTTTGTCATGGATCGTGGTCTTAAATAGACTACTTATATTTTAAAGCATGTACAGTTGTAGGAGTTTTTCACATTAACTCGTGGTTTTGGCATTATAAAAATGTTTATTTATTATTTACACCTTTTTTAATTAACATCTGCATTTGACGAGAGGAACGTCAGCATGCTGTGAATCATATTTTACGTCACACGGAGTGGTGGGCTGAGCAGTGACTGGAAAAATGCTGATTTTTTACTATTTTCTATGTGACGCCCTACATTTGGGATCTAACGAACGACCACGTCAACAGCTGGAAGAAAAAGACTGGAGAAGGATATTGTTCAAAGACTGGAAAAGATTTTTAAGTTTAAATAAATAAGTAATATTTATTTTACTCGTGGGATACCGATGGAAACATGTATAAGTAGGTTGGGAAGCGCCGTTTAAGGAATATTTCTAGATGAGATAATCTTAAAAGTAAATCGCGATTTAAATCACAGAGTTCTAAAACCCTTTTAAATATGCATCGGAGAATTGCGTTTTGGACTAAAGTGTTCGTGGAGTTTGTGATTTTGTTCGCAGTCAGCCCAGAACTTCAAGTCGAGGCACATAAACAAAACTTCAGTCCCGAGGTAAGCAAAGGAATGCTTTACTCTTAACATCAAACAAAAACCGGGGTGATTGAAATAAACTATATTTTAAATTACTTGAAGATGTTTAGAAGCTACAAACTTTTAAATCAGTTTTTAAAAGTTTTTTTTTAATCAGTCTTCCAGATGCTGTAACAAAAGACTTGCGCGACTTAGTCAACGATTAACAAATATGTACGTTTCTTTTGTGTGTGACAAACAAAATGTCCCAGGGATGTCTCGTGATATCGGCGTTTATTGTGAAGAGCGTAATTCTACAAAAACATCACGACGCCCCACGCTGGCTTAGTGGTTAGCACGTTCAACTCTCAGCACTAGGGATTCCCGGTTCGAATCCCTATCTGGGTGGAGTTTCCATGTTGTCCGCGTGGTTTCCGCCGGGTTCTCCGTTTTCCTCCTACAGTCCAAAAACATGAATCAAATCAATTGATTTTTCCAAATTGCCCCATATAGAGTGTGTATACTGTATGTTCGTGTCTGTGTGAGTGAGTGTGTGCCAAGCGATAGATTGGCGCCCTGTCCTGCCCAGCGCCTGAAACGTCCGTCCCCCCGCGACCCTAATATAGGATAAAGCGGAAGATAATGAAGGGATGAATCACGTTTATACTCCTTAGTATAAACTAAGCAAACCATCATTGAAATTCAAGTGTTAACCATGTAATTATGCCTATTCTCATTGTTTTATGTATACTGAAGTAAATCAGTAAATATAGTAAATAAGTAATTATTATGTTATTTAGTTATTACTCATTATTTTGCACTGTCATATGAAAGCATTGGACAAAATGAAAACTACTCGTATCATAACTATTTAATAATCTGTCTGATAGTTTTCATAAAGCAAACAATATAAAGTGATCTTTTTTTTATATATATAAAGAGGTTTTGCCTACTCTGCTTTTACACACAGAAATTTGTCCTCCACGTTTAACTATTCCATGCAGTAAAACACATACGAACACATCGGTGAATTAAGCATACATGCCCAGAGTGGTGGGTAGCCTTGTATTCGGGGTCCGGGGAGCAATTGGGGTTAGGGGCCTTGCCCAAGGGCACTTTAGCCATAGTACTTAGTGGTACTTGGAAGGACCTTTAGGCCACAAGGCTGGTTCCTTAACCAAAAGCCTACAACTGCCCCTATAACTGATATGAGATGTAGAACAGTTGCCAGTTCATTGCTGGGCTCTGACACGACCTTTGATGTAGAACTATCATATTTAATCAACTACATAAATGCAAATGGTGGTTGTAACTAAGCATGGTTATAAGCAGAGAACAGATTCATCAAGATGCTTAAGTGAAAATGAAAGATAAAAAAAATCAAACAGGGTATGTCAATTTTGTTGGTGATTAAAGCATAATGGGTGTGAGTAATTGACAAAAGTTTAATCTTATTTAGTGTAGACATCATTATACAAGAACATATGTGCATGAAATGTGCAATAAATTGAAGGTATTATATAATTCTCCAGCAGCCCATGGAGTGCGCTATTAGTCCACATATAAAAGAATAACAACTAGTGCAAAGTGCATCTTCTCTGTGACACTGTGAAAATATGAAAGTAAATTTTGAATATTTAGGGGGCCAATTATATATTGTGCCATTTGGGCACTGCACTGTTTAAATAGTATACTGAATGAGTGCTTGCGGGAATTCCAAATGAAAAGTGCATAGTGCATTCAGGCTGTGTTCTGGTCCACACTCTACAGTTTTCAATTAAGTGTTAAAAAGGTTTGAAACAATACTGCTCTCAGCTATGTAGTGGTAGCTTGAATTCACATTAAAACACCTAATAATTCACATTAAAACACCTAATAATGATGAAAACTCTGGCCAACAAACCACTGTCTCTGCAGGATCACAGGCTTACACTTTTTTGTTTTACCCGCTTGTTGCTTTTTGTGTTGTTTTATTGAGCAAAATGCTTAAAGAGGCTAATTGTGATCCAAGACAAATTTATGTTTATCCTTATAATTATTATAGCTTTATATATTTAATGTATGCAGTAGTTAAAAGTGACTAAATTAATAAAACACTAAAAAATGGTGTTCAGAATTCGATTTCAGCATCATACAAAAATGTGATGCATTTTTGCATATTGACATTAAAAATAAGGGTATCTGCTAAATGTTGTGAATAAATTATTAAATAATGAACATAATTTAACTAGGTATGGGGTGATACAGTGGCAAAGCCGCTCGTACTTTTGCCTCACAACACAAACGTTTTGGGTTTCATTCCCAGGTGGGAATCAATCTATCTGAAGTGTTTCTTCCCTGCACCTGCATGGATTTCGTCCATGGACCGTGGTTTCCTCCTAAATTCATAAGACATGCTGAAAGTTGTGAGTTAGTCTCCTGATCCCCTGTGTCAGTATTTATTGCTGTTACTGTTTCATATGGGTCGTTGTTAATGATGTTTAGTTGTTGATGAAGTTAAACACCTAAATAATCAGCTGGTTAAAATGGTCACAGAAGTTTTGAAAATGTTTAAGAATTTGCAAATCATCAGAAATGCCAGTACCAAACAATTTGCTTGTTTGTATGATTTAGGCTTGGTTACAGCAGTATGGATACTTGCCTCCTGGGGATCTTCATCAGCAAACATCAATCTTGTCTTCTCAATCAATGTTATCTGCCATTGCCACAATGCAGAAATTCTATGGCCTAATTGTCACCGGAAACTTGGATTCTGAGACCCTGGAGTGAGTCAACACAATGATACAAGTAGATAAACATATTCTTTAGTAATTTATTATATATATATATATATATATATATATATATATATATATATATATATATATATATATATATATATATATAATATATATATATATATATATATATATATATATATATATATATATATATATATATATATATATAAGAATATATTATATCATTGTCAAGCTGTGTATTTCACACCCAGGCCTTTAATAATGTTCCATCTGAATTAATCCACCTGAATTAATAGTCAATAACTATTTTATGACTACAAAAAATCTTATTATGCAGAAATATTGTATTTAGCCATTGCATCAATAAACTTATTTGCCAACCATATTGCAATATTATTTAGGAAAATAACATTTGCCAATAATCCTGATTAAATCCTAATTATTTGTACACAAAATCCATCCTCGTTTTTTCTTGAACAGAATTCAAATAGTTTCATTAAGAAGTCTTTTTATATTTCCACTTTGCCACCAAAGCTAATGCTAAAAGTCAAATCGCATTCCTGTAATAAGTTTTAATTGTTATAAAATGATCATCAAAAGTGCTCTCCAATCAGAGGGCGTGAATATGCTGACATAACAACCCTAGAATTCCCCTCCTACCTTTACTCTATCGTTTCAAAACACACTCCGAATCATTCACTTCACTCCAGTGATGATTGCCGCCTGGCGATTCCACCTCACCGAGGAGCTAATTCTCACTCCGTGGCGTTCACCACTGCAAAATGGTGGAACGATCTTCCCCACTCTGTCCGTAAGGCAGAATCACTCTGCAGTTTGAAGAAACTACTGAAGACGCATCTTTTTAACAAATACGCATTGTAGAAAAAAAAGGGGGGTGGGCACAGCATCAAAGAACAATCAAGTTTGATGATTTTACAGTGTAGTTGGTTTTCTGCATAACTTCTGACTTGTAATGTTTTCATTTGTAAGTCACGTTGGATAAAAGCGTCTGCTAAATGACTAAATGTAAATGTAAGTCTCTGTAAAGTAAACTCAAAATCTGATTTGTTGAAGCAACGGGTTTATCTACACTTATTTAATGCTGCTGGGCCAGCAAAAAAATCATTGTGGAGGTTGAGGCAGAAAAATTAAAAACCTGGCAACCACTGTTGCTATAATGTGATTGGTTAAATGCTTTGATAAGAAAATACAAGTCTGGAAGCGTAACGTTATAAAAGTAAGTCGACCTACCGAAATTATTTAATAAGTATTCATGGACAAAATATAGTTAACATGTGGTTGATATATTTTTGTTAATCAAAGAAGGTCCTGATGGCCCACCATATACATTATGATTTTAAAAAGATAATAAATTATAAAAATAAGTCATAAACAATAGATAATAAATAGAGACTGTTATACTTGGTTTTAGTACTGTTAATATTTCATTCAGATATTAAGTTTATTGTAAATAATAGGAATAGTACATTTATCTTAGATTATTTAGAATGTAACTGGTTTAAATTAGTTTGCTACACATCTCTTCCACTAACTTCTCTCACACTTTTAATATAAAATTCCAATGTTGGTAATTAATTCCTAAACATCGCATTTATAATTTTTCCAGTTAATCCATTACCCATAATTAACCCAGGTTTCCAATAGTGGTATTAAGAAATCCAATATCATGAACATCTAGCCAGTAATTATTTAGGAGGGGTGAGACAGAACCGATATGGCAGCCAATCAGTAGCCAAGTTTTCCACATCCTGAAAACATCTCTCTCACTAAGAGTACAGCCAGGAAGAATTTCTCATCTGGTAATGGCATTAGAACTGAGGGGAAAAAAGTGTTCTTAGCTTTAACACTATATGCTAGAAACTGCCTGCCTTTCGCAGGTACCATATTTAAAGAACTGGGAAGAATAGTCAGTTACTGTTAACGGAGTTTATACTGTAAGTTTTTGTGGTAACACAGTACTAGATTACAAGTTTCATGGTGGATTGCCACAGTGACAGAAAATAAGCAATATTGATTGGATTTGTCCAGTTTTACAAACTCTGACCACAAGGCAAGAATTATTATAATTATAATATAATTATAATTATATAAATTAATAAAGGAAACAAAGAGACAAATCTTACTCTTATTTGTATTTTCTTCATTTTAGGAAGAAAATCTTTAATCAAAAAGGATACATTGTAATTATTAACAAAAACTTTTCACCGTATTTTCTTTGATGATCTATTATAACATTCTTGTTATTTTTTTGGATTTATGCTATGAGTTATGTTTACAAATTTAAGCAAAAAGGTATTCTTTTATTTAACATTTGAAAGGTCATTGTGATTTACTACCAAATCTGAAACTAAACTGTCATGCTTCGATCTGAGAAGGACGCAGCCGGGGCGGATAAGGTAATAAGCATTTATTAAAGCAAAGTTATAAACACACAGCACCACCAAAAACACCCTTAGGAGCAACAGAAATATGATAAGGTGCATCTACAAATTGTCAAGCACGTCTCCGTTTCTGCTAAAACATAAATGGGCAGCAGTGAGAACATAGCGACGGGGCGGCGACCACAGATCTGTGATCCGTATGCTAGGGTGCAGGTGCCACAGGTGAGAATGGAAGACAGTCCTTAGCGACAGTATTGAACTTTGAAGTGACTGCAACTTGTTATGGTCTAAAGACCAGAGCGAGGCGGATCCGCTACTCGGAGGAACGGGTACTGGAGACGGAGATTCGTACAGTGCAGGTTTATTTACAGTGAGAACACGTAGTGCACAGGAACACGACACAGACAGGGCGGCGGGTGATGACGTCACGGCGGGTCGGGTTCCAAATACGGGAGACGGTGTGAAGGGCACTTGACGAGGTGATGACGACAGGATGACGAACTGCACACAGAACACAGAACA
>JAFMOD010000463.1:180706-238270 GCA_019802435.1 Corydoras maculifer
CAGGGCGACAAGGTACAGGGCTCGATGGCGAGGTAACAGGGCAGAGACGGGGCTTGTAGTGTCGGGGCTTGGCAAAGGCGTGGCACGAGACAAACTAGCGGTGACGGGCAGGTAGTGCGGAGTATAAGTAGGGGAATGTGATAGGGACCAGGTGCTCGTGATTACGGGGGCGTGAACACAAAACCCAACCCACACCACGTGACAAAACAAACCATGACACAACTAACATGAAAAATATCAAGAGAGGCGTACAAATTAATGCAAAAAAGTACAAAAGTAAGACTTCGCTGAAATTTTAATCCTTGAACAAAACTAAACATTTGTTTTATTGTTTTGTTTTATTTTATTTTAAATATTTTATTAACATTTCTTTAGTTTTTTGCACTAATGTGAGTTTCATTTTAATTGTTTTTTTTTTTAATAAATTCAAAAACATACTACTACAATAAAATAAATGTTAAAGTTTTATTCAGTATAAATATGGTTCAGACAGTTAGTAGAATAAAACAAAACCATAATATTTTTTTGATATTTTGCAAACAGTAACCATTTCTGATTTTGTACAAAATGATTAAAAATAAAATAGGATAATTTAACTATGAGAATTTTGTAATATGCTGTGAGAAATGTAAAACATCTACAACAAAATTATAGTGCGAAACTGCAAATAGACACAGTTGACTTCACAGTGACTTCACAGAGGAGGCTGCCATGGTAAATCAAATCTCATGTAGCATTGTAATGAATTTTACATGTGCCATTTTTATTGCGGTTAGTCATTTTCTTAATCATGTACAAAATGTCATTCTTTCGAATTGACCTTGTACATCTTTGAAACATTTAAAACGGTATAAAATAAAATGTGATCGAGTAATACAATAAAACAAAGCAATTATGACCTAATGACATTACATTTCATTAGGTCATTTAGCAGATGCTTTTAATGTACATATGTCTTGACATTATATGTACTCTATATACGACAAATAAACTTAAAACTTGAAATGCAAGGGTCCACAGCATTGGTGGACTTGAACCCCTAACCTTCAGATTGCTGGGCCCATCACCCTAAGCACTGAGCTACCACACCCTTTATAGGTTTAATTTTAAAATGAATAGAGCACTTTATATAATAAATTGAAATTTACAGAGTTTGGCCATATATGCAAATATATGCAAAATACTATATACTTACTTAGTGAGTGAAATATTTATTTTATCAATGATTTTCAGGGCAATGAAGAGGCCTCGCTGTGGTGTTCCAGATAAGTTTGGTGCTGAGCTGAAAAGCAACCTGAGAAAAAAAAGATACGCTATCCAAGGACTTAAGTGGGAAAAAAAGAAAATTACTTTCTGGTAGGACACAAATTATCTTGCAGATATAACAAGTGAAAGCATTCTTACTATTGTTTTAATCTGTTAATAAATTTAAAAATGTGTGAGGTATGGATAAAAAGTTTGGTAAACAGTAGAGTATTTTAAATAAATCACAGACAGATTTGAGAATGTACAAAGACATTAAGGAACATGTCTAGAAATGACACCAAGCACGTGGTCTTCGGGTCCATGTGGCACAGTATTTTGGAACAGGTGGTGTCACACAGAAATAGAGTAAAAACAAAACATTACATTTTATTGAAATTAATAAATTGGAAAAAACAGTAATTAAGATACTTAAAAATCTTATTTTGTTAAACTAAACAGGAAGGATGTTGTAAGCTAAGGAAGTGCAAGGGATTATTAATAAAATATATACACATTTTGGGTGGCACGGTGGCTTAGCAGTTAACACGTTCACCTCTCAGCAATGAGGATCAAGGTTCGAATCCCAATCTGGGTGTTTCCATGTTGTGGGATTCCTCTGGGTTTTCCCGTTTCCTCCTTCCTTGAATACTCTGAATTGCCACATTGTGTGTGCTTGTGTGAGCATCTGCCCAGCACCAAACATTCTCCCCTGGGACGCTAGTATAGAATTAAGGAGAAGACTGAATGTTTAGATTTCTTCATCTTACAGTTCCACAAGCAGTTTAAAAAAATTCACAAAATTTCATTGATGCAGCTTTTGTAATAAAAAGAAAGAAAATCACAAAAAGGAGTGTCAGCTTTAATTAATTAAACACAGCAATGTCATAACTTACCAATGACTGACAGGCATTATCAGATATCTACAATGAACATCAGCTGTAGTGACTTTACAACTTTATAGCTGTTGTAACATAAAGTGGATTCTATGCAAGACATTAAACGCAAACAGTGAAAGGTGAGCAGGGGAAGGGAAGTGTTTTACCTAGAACCATTTCATGTTGTTGCTCACTATAATGTTTGATCCTGAATTTTTTTTTTATTTAAATATATTTTAGTTTTAGTAAAATGCAGGAAAACCTAGGAGCAAGTGATTGAAAATATTTGCACAAATAGGGTTGAGTAAAACAATACTATAATATTATCGAAGTAAACAAAAAAATTCAAAATATTTAATAGCCAAAGTAGCTGATTATTAAACAAACCCATTACTTTTACAGTCTAAACCTAAATATCCAGTGTATGGAGTAATGTGATGAAGTTATGGTGTTCAATTGATCAGTAGGAACTAGACACATTAAAACATTTGAATGGAGTAAATACCAGCCTTTAACAAAAGAAAATGACTTTAAGTAACTTATTAATTATTGTAATGGATTCTACAGAATTGTGAACTTGTGTGGATTTAGGCTTCATTATGTTTCAGGTAATTTTACATTGACTTAAAGTGTAGTACAAATTTCTGTCTAAAACACAGGTATTGTCATTGGTAATTTTTTATCATTTTACATCACATATTATCTGGAAGTCATTCTTCTTTTGTTTTGCATAATTGTGTGGGTTATTTCTATTGCTCTTTTCTTTTTCTCTTTTTAGTATACAGAACTACACTCCAAAAATTGGAGAATATGAGACATATGAAGCAATCCGTAAAGCATTTAAAGTGTGGGAGAATGCAACCCCTTTGCGATTTCAGGAAATTCCTTACAGTTACATTAAAGACAAGACTTCTGACTTTGCAGACATCATGATAGTTTTTGCTGAAGGTTTCCATGGTGATGCCAGTCCATTTGATGGTGAAGGAGGGTTCTTGGCGCATGCCTATTTTCCTGGCAATGGCATTGGAGGAGACACACACTTTGATGCCGCTGAGCCTTGGACAATTAACAACCGAAATCTGTGGGGTAAGTAAACAGCTGTTGAGAAGCAAAGAGGAAACGTTCTTGGCCAGATCTAACTAACTTCATCAAATTCATACTGTCATGTCGCGTGACGTCACACAAAAAATAGTCTGACCTTGCTCCAAAAAACAGAAGGTATTTATTGACGTTTTTGTTAAGTAAAAAATAAGGAGAAACGAAAACCAAAAAGTCAAAACGAAAAATCATACGCCGGCGCGACGCCGGGACGAAAACCAAAGAGCGAGGCCTCAACGGAGCGACGAGCCGGTCCATGGAACAAAGAACAGGTGCGAGGGTGATCGTGCTGGCGAGATGTGCCAAACCGGAGTGCGATCCAATCCAGAGGGATTAGGGCTAGGAGAACAAACAGTTAGCACAGAAGAACGCGAATCAATCCAACGCGACCGACACCGCCACAGCGTCACTTAAATAGTGCTGTCAATTTGAAATCCGGCGACTCGCCACGCCACCCAACAGAAGAAAGACGTGGCAGATGAGCACTGGCAGGGGAATGAGAAGACGCCGGTCTTACATCACCCCCCCCCCCCGATGACCCGTAGGGTGCACATGCCGCGAAGAGGAATGAATGGTCCTGTACTTACCCCGAGGTCTGCGAGCGGGACGGTTAGGATGAGCCAAATGAAAGTCCGTGATTAGCTGAGGGTCTAGAATATCATTGGCCCCCACCCAACTGCGCTCCACAGGGCCAAAGCCCTCCCAATCTACCAGATATTGTAATCTCCCCCCCACTCTTCTGGAGTCCAGCAGTTCAGCCACTCGATACACCTCTGGTACTCCTCTGGCCGAAGTGGTACCGGCGGCTTCTGCCCACCCGTAGTGAAGGGGACCGGACACGAACGGCTTAAGGAGGGAGGTGTGGAAAACCGGATGTAATCGCCACTCCGGGGGAAGGTCTAGGCGGTAAGAAACCTCGTTAATGCGTTTTAGTATACGGAACGGCCCTACGTACCTGGGCAGAAGTCTACGCGTCCCAGTACGGCAGCACAAATTTTTAGAGCTGAGCCATACTTGATCACCCGGGGTGTAAACTGGAGCCTGTGCCCGATGACGGTCCGCGAGCCCCTTCATCCTGCGAATGGCATCCTGGATGTGCCGATGAACCTGCAACCATACTTCCTCACTACGGCGAAACCAATCGTCCACTGCAGGTGTTGCCGAGGGTTCGGGATCCCAGGGAGCGAACGGAGGCTGATAGCCCAAAACGCATTGATAGGGAGTGATGCCAGAGGCCGAATGACGCAACGAATTCTGCGCAATCTCCGCCCACGGCAGGTAGCGTGGCCAGTCCCATGGGTTATTATGGCAGAACATGCACGGGAATTTGCTCAGCTCTTGATGCGCCCGTTCGCACAGCCCGTTAGTCTCTGGGTGATGTCTCGACGAAAGACTCACCGAAGTCCCCAACTTCTCAAATAACTCTCGCCAGACGGCGGAAGTAAACTGTGGACCCCGGTCTGACAAAATGTCTTCGGGAATGCCAAAACCCGTAAAAATATTCCGAAATAGTATCTCTGCCGTGAGAAACGCTGACGGGAGACCTTTGAGGGGAATGAATTTAACTGCCCTAGAGAAGCGGTCACTAAGAGTCATGATGGTGTTAAGTCCCTCAGATGCGGGCAGATCTGTCACGAAATCCACAGCAACATGCGACCAGGGCCGGGCCGGTATGGGTAACGGGACCAGTTTGCCGGCAGGGAGTGATTTCGGTGTCTTACACGCGGCGCATATGGAGCACGACTTCACGAAGTTGTGCGTGTCTTTGTGAAGTGTCTCCCACCAATACTTTCTGCGAAGGAGTTGAAGGTGCATGCGACGCCCGGATGTCCGGTACTTAAGGCCGTGTGTGCCCAGGTGATGAGCCGACCACGGAATGCGGGAGGTACGTACAGCGCTCCGCTAGGACAGTGGTGTGGACGGCGTGTGTTGCGCAATGCCCTCCGGATCTCCCTATCCAAGTTCCACTGTATCGCATTCAAAAAGCGTGTGGGAGTTATGATAGACGGTAAACGGTCGGGGTCCGGTGTATTGTCCTCATGAAAGGGCATCAGCGGCCATATTAGAGCTGCCTGGTCTGAACGAACTGATAAAGTTAAAACTGTTTAAAAATAGTGACCAGCGGGCCTGACGGGCATTCAGACAGCGAGCTCCCTTAATGTACTGGAGATTTTTATGATCTGTAATAACAGAAAACAGGGTAGTGGTGCCGATCAACCAATGCCTCCACTCTTTGAGTGCCAGTTTAACCGCTAATAGCTCGCGGTCCCCGATGGAATAATTGCGTTCGGCAGGAGATAGCTTACGTGAGAATAAAGCTACCGGTCGAAGCGGGGACCGGCTGCTGACGCGCTGGGAAAGTACAGCCCCTACCCCATAAGCTGAAGCATCCACCTCTACCACGAAAGCTTTCTCGGGTTCGGGAGAGCCAACACCGGTGCCGACGTGAAACGGTGTTTAAGGTTAGTGAACGCCCGATCTGCCTCCGGAGACCAATTCAGATGTTTAGGTTGTCCCTTAAACAGTGAGGTAATCGGGAGAACTACAGCGCTAAAAGAGCGAATAAATTTGCGGTTAAAGTTGGCAAATCCTAAAAACCGCTGCACCTCACGAACGGTAGTGGGGAGCGGCCAGTCCAGGATGGCGTGAACCTTCCCAGACTCCATTGACATGCCCCCGGGTGACAGGTCGAACCCCAGAAATGAAACCCTTTCCTGAAAAAATAATAACCGTAGTAATACCTTCCGCACATGCAAGCGATGGGTCTCGAGGTCCCGAGAATAAATGAGGATGTCATCAATGTAGACCAAAGTGAACTCTTCAAGGAAATCACGCAAAACGTCATTAACAAACGCTTGGAAGACAGCCGGGGCTTTAGTAAGGCCAAAGGGCATGACCAGGTATTCGTAGTGCCCTGTAGTGGTTACAAACGCGGTTTTCCACTCATCACCCTCCTTATTGCGCACCAAGTTGTAAGCGTTACGAAGGTCGAGTTTGGTAAATATGGTCGCCTGACCTAGACGTTCTAACGCCAACGGCACCAAGGGCAAAGGGTAAGCATAGCGGCGTGTAACCGCATTGAGTAATCAATGCAAGCAATGGCAGTAATCAATGCAAGGGCAGAGTTCGGAGTTCTTTTTGGGTACAAAAAAGAATCCCGAGGCTACTGGGGATTTAGAGGGCCGGATGATGCCAAGCTCCAGAGCCTCTGCTATGTATTTACGCATAGCCCGGTTCTCCGTCACAGAGAGAGGGTAAGGACTGACCCTGGGGAGCTTAGCGCCGGGGACCAACTTAATAGCACAATCGTACTCCCGATGAGGAATGCTTCGCTTGCTTATCACAGAAAACCTCAGCTAAATCTGTGAATTCCGAAGGGACGCCGGTGGGTAACTTAGCCACCCCAGCGGGGGAAAGCGACATCACCTGAGAACGAATTTTACCCACCGTGTTAGTGAGACAATGGGAGAGGCAAAATTTGGACCACTGCAAAATTCCACCCTCTGACCAGGAGATGACAGGGTCGTGCTGCTGCAGCCAGGGTAAGCCGAGGATCATCGTGGCGCTAGGAGAGTGGATAATAAAAAAAGAAATCATTTCAACATGCAATGCACTAATCTGTAGAGAAACATGTTCTGTGTAATGAGTCACCACCCCCTAATTGATGGGCTGCCCATCCACCCCACAGATAGGTAATGCTTTGGGTAGCTTGTGGAGCTGAAGTCCCCACCGTAATGCAAGGTCTTTGTCCAAGAAGTTCCCTTCCGCCCCAGAATCAATGAGCACCCTAGAGGTATAGGTAGTGCCTCTGCAGGATACAATCACCGGGAGATACCAGGGGCTGGAGACGTCCCTTCTAGTGGTGCTTACCGGGGGAACTGCTGGCTGGGATGGACGCTTCTCAGGCCGAGGCACTGCAGGACGGCCTCTCCTCTGGGGTTTGTTCTCGCATGAACTCCGTAGATGGTCGGCACTACCGCAATACAGGCATAATCCAGACCGGAGGCAACGAGCCCGTTCAGATGAAGACAGCCGGAGGGAGTCCAGCTGCATGGGAGACTCGTCCGAAGGGTTGGGAAAATGGACATTCCTCCCAGCATCAGAACGTGGGGATCGACTGGCACGGAGTTGGTCCAAGTTGATAGCAGTGTGATGAGCGTCTCAAGAGACATCCGTGCGTCCCGACAGGCTAAGTCCTTCCGGATCTCATGTCGAAGCCCAGCACGGAAGGTGGTCAGGAGCACTGGTTCATTCCACCCACTCCGGGTGGCCATGGTGCGAAACTCTAACACGTAGTCAGAGACGGGCCGATCTCCCTGTTGAAGCTCATGCAGCAGCTCTCTGCACGGGCGTCCGTGTCGCGCATGGTCAAAGATGCTCTTAAAAAGATTTAGAAACAGAGCATAATCCCGGGTCTCTGCCGACTGGGACTCCCAGAGAGCGGCGGCCCATTCCCCTGCTCGACCCACAAGACGAGACATGATGAAAATGATCTTTTGAGCATCGGACATGGGGGGTCAATATGCCAAAAAGAGCTCGCAGTGAAAGAGGAACGTGCTGCAAGTCTCCGGGGCCCCCTTGTAGTGTTCCGGTTCTGTGAGTGCCAGAGGGTTGGATGAACCCATTCCAGCGGCAGCTGGTGGTGGAACAGGGGCAGGTGTGCTGACGGGCGCTTGGTTCCGGAGGTCCACCATAACCCGTTCCTGAGCATCCTGGCGTGACAGGATGGTGTGCATGGTGTTTGACATACCCAGGAATTCCTGGTGGAGCTCTCCCAGTTTCTGGCCCAACACCAACAACAACGCCTCCGGTGATCCCGCCCTGGGGTTTGTGGCGTTGGATTCTGTCATGTCGCGTGACGTCACACAAAAAAATTGTCCGACCTTGCTCCAAAAAAACAGAAGGTATTTATTGACGTTTTCGTTAAGTAACAAATAAGGAGAAACGAAAACCAAAAAGTCAAAACGAAAAATCATACGCTGGCGCGACACCGGGACGAAAACCAAAAAGCGAGGCCTCAACGGAGCGACAAGCCGGTCCGTGGAACAAAGGACAGGTGAGAGGCTGATCGTGCTGGCGAGATGTGCCAAACCGGAGTGCGATCCAATCCAGAGGGATTAGGGCTGCAACAGTTAGCACAGAAGAACGCAAATCAATCCAACGCGACCGCCACCGCCACAGCGTCACTTAAATAGGGCTGTCAATTAGAAATCCGGCGACTCGCCACGCCCCCCAACAGAAGGAAGACGTGGCGGATGAGCACTGGCAGGGGAATGGGAAGACACCGGTCTTACACATACAATATCATTAGATGTAATTTAAATACACCAGTTCTTCTTTGAATAGATATTGTGTTCTTAAAGTTTCATACAATATTTTAAAATATCATTTCCAGGAAAGTTCAAACTTTTATAAAATCGAATTAAAATCAAAGCACATTTTCAGTTGTTTTTTTCGTAAATATGAAAAACAATAGAAATTAACAGCTACAACACACTTCAACAGAATTGGGACCGAGGCAAAAATTACTAAAAACGCCTTCCTGTTTCTCTTCATAACCAGGTAGTTAAACAAGCTAGCAACTGTTAAGGACAATGAATCCCACCTCATATATGAGACTAGCAGCACTGGGTAGCACCTTCAGTAACAGGCTGCATCACCCGAAGTGTGTTAGGGAGCCTTGCCGCATGTCCATTGCTGCAGTTAAGACAGTACAATCAGCACTGCTCTCGGTAAACACTCCAAACAAACTAAAAATAACATTGTGCAAGAAAAATATTATTGATCGTGCAATATATATATAATTCAATCATCAATGATTTCAAAAAGACTCAACAAACTGATCAGGAAGGCAAGTTCTGCCCTGGGTTGCTTACTAGACTTAGAGAAGGCAGTTGGAGAAAGAAGAATGCTAACTGTCTGTTGATTAGAAAGTCCTTGATCCAGTTACAGAGATAGGTGTTAATGACCAGATCAAATCAATTTTAGTGACTAACACGTGAATGCTGAGCTAAAACCAAACAAAATTTATGCATACTTGTTTTTGTTCAGATGTGTGAACACAGAGTGCAGCCCTATAGGTACTGCATGCTTGATACTCATATAAGAATGATAGGCAAACTTATGTCATTCTAGTGTGGCTGATAGGCAGTTATTTAGGTGTGCCATGAAGCCATGTGTGCCATGTGTGCCAGTTGCTTGAAGCACTTCAAAACAATGAGGGCGAGTGCTACAGGGCAGAAGTCATATTGACGTGTTGGGTTGGAGTGTTGTAGTACTGGCATGATGGTGGTGAAATTAAATCATGTTGGAACAGGGACAGGTCAAAAATATTCCTAAAAATGCATGTCCCGCAGCCTTGCCTTCATTCATCTGGGTCAGGTCACTTTTGATTTTGATAGAGCCCAGCACAGATAAAGTTTAGGAGTCAATATCTGTAAGAGCTGCTGGACAAACTTTACAGGTCTATACTGATGGCCTTACCCATTAAATAATTATAGAGTACAGAGGGATGAGGAATAAAGAAAGGTGGTCTGACTGTCCCAAATGAGGGTGGGGGTTGTGGTGCAAGCACCAGTGATTCAATTTTCAAAGTTGCATCTAAATATTTTTTTTAAATTCCCTTCAAACATGTGAAGGTTAAAATGAACGTTTATCTATCTTTATAGTGCCTTTTACTATAGTACAAAAGCAGCTTCACAGTGGTTTAAGCCTAAACCACCAAAAGCTAGCTAAAGCGATAGTGAAAATGAAAAACTCCATGCTATTTGTATTGTTTAAAAAGAGAGAAGGGGTGCGGACCAAGTGGCCAGGTAGCGTTAATAGTGTAACAGATATGTATAATAAACAATACTAAAGCAATACTAACAAAATAAACAATTCAGTTATTAAATTCTGATGAGGCTTAGTGGTTAGCACGTTCGCCTTTCAGCACTAGGGATTCCCGGTTCGAATCCCTATCTGGGTGGAGTTTCCATGTTCTCCCCGTGTCCGCGTGGGTTTCTTCCGGGTTCTCCGATTTCCTCCCACAGTCCAAAAACATGGATCAGGTCAATTGAATTCTCCAAATTGCCCCATATAGAGTGTTTGTGTGTGAGTGAGTGTGTGCCCAGCGATGGATTGGCGCCCTGTCCTGGGTCTATCGGCCCAGTGCCCGAAACGTTCTCCCCTGGATGGGCATGGGGAACCCCACCGTGACCCTACTAGAGGATAAAGCGGGAGATAATGAATGAATGAAATTCTGATGAAAATCATTTGATTTTCTGTGTGTAAAATAGTTTTTTGTAGTAATACAGCCACTATTTTAATAGTAATTAAGGTTATGTTATCAGAATGAAGTATGTGAGGGCAAAATATTAATTTGATGATTTCAATCAAGGTCCTTCTTATTATCAGTAAAGATGAAAGTGCTGTGAGGTCATTACTGTAATATTCTTGCAATGTTGTGGATGACCTGGTGTGACCTTAAAAAAAAAGTTGGACAACCTAAGACACTTTAATAGAATTTATCACGGTGTAGAATATGACTTGAGCACTACTGACTAAAGCAACATAACTAAAAGAGGTAGGAACCTTCCTATCATTAATGTCATGATTTACCTAAGAGGGATTCAAAAACACTCATTGTGATCGTGGTATCAGCATTGTCAATTAGACAACCGTTTGTAAATTTTAGTGTCTGTATGCGTAAGAATTTGAAGGTGAGAGAAGGAATCTATAGAAATAAAGATAGAGAGACAAAATAAGACAACACTGAGTGACCAATGAGTGAGAGGCTCTTAATTTTGTAGAGTAGAAGTTTTGTTTTTGTCATCTCACAAGTTTGGAAAGTCAGTACATGTATAAGTCAACTGTAAAGTGGAGATTTGGTGGGGTTTCAACAAAGCTGCTAGACAAAATGAATGTGTTGGATTTTGTGACCTGCCTAAGGGGGCGGGCTTGTTGCAGGTCAACAGACTGTCACCATTCTGATTGCTATGCACATTATCCAGCAAACACCAGAACCAAGGCAGTGATGAGAACTGCAGAATAACAGTGTCACTTTTGATATGGCAGATTTTCACTTTCAGCCCTCCTATTTTATAGGCTGGAAAAAGAGAACCTCCTGTCTTGGTTTAGGCTAGCCCTTGCATCAGCATCACAAATATAAGAGGGAGTCAAGGAAACATGGGAGGTAATTGATTTATCTGTTGTTTGTGCTGTTACTTGTGTCTGTGTATCTGTGTAGAGGGCTTTCTAGTAAGAGAGACACAGCAAGACAGACAAGAGATGGCAATGTGCAAATTGGTTGTGTTTCTTGTTCATTTTCTTTCTTTGGTCTTTTTATAACTCATTGTCTATGGTCCTTAAATGTGGCACATCGGATGACAATGATCAGCGCGGTCCTTCCAGTCCCAGGAAATCAGACATTTCTTCAAACCTTTTTAAATTATGGGGTGGCAGGAATTTTTAGTGACTTCAAGATAGCAGAGTAGCTAAATTTGCTGTGAATTTGGGGAAAAAAGTAGAATACTTGCGTGTTCAGACATGTACAAAAAACGCTGTATACCAGTACCACCTGTCTTAAAAATAGCCATTTTCTTTTTCACTTTGGACTTTGTATACTTTCTTGACACTGGTCCCAATTTTTTCCTATTTTATTATGGGGTTGCTGGAGTCTTAAGGAGTAAAAAAAAAGTGTCATGTGAAAAAGGTATGGTGCAGGTCTTTGCATGTTTAAGTGGTTATTTATTAGCTTTTGCAAGAATTGCAAAGAACATTGTGCAAAAGCAGAACAGGGTTCATGAGAAATATGTAAAATATATAAAGAGTATTATACTACCCATCTCCTGACATATGGACCTTGCCATCGTGGAGAAGCTTGAGTGTTCTTCTGGGTGCAACATTGAGTCTTGCGGGCTGCTAAGCAATGGAATACTCAGTCTGTCAATTTATCCCAAAAAGCATATGACAAGTATGTCATATGTTTCCCAGGATACAAAGGTCCATGAGACCCTCTGTAAGAGAAAGGGTATGTATTGACAAGTGACAGAAGAACTCATACCGTCCAATAGTAACTTGATTGCAACTTCTCTGGATATGAAGCCTGGATACAAAAGAAGCAGAAGGAAAGATGTATTCAAAGACAAAAATGATGACCATTGAGCAAGTTTACAACAAAGCCAGAACAGAGAATAAGTTACTAAACCACTTCCAGCAAGGCACATTACCTTGATCATGTTATTAGACTAGTCATTGACATTGGTCATATTTGAGAACATTGAAAAAATTCTTGTGACAGGACTTGTGAAAGAGTCTATAGATGTGGAAGACCAAGAAGAACCTGGATGTACAGCATGGTGATGCGACAAGGTGGCTTAGTGGTTAGCACGTTTGCCTCTCAGCACTAGGGATTCCCCGTTCGAATCTCAATCTGGCTGGAGTTTCCATGTTCTCCCTGTGTCCACGTGGGTTCTCCATTTTCCTCCCACAGTCCAAAAACATGGATCAAGGTCAATTGAATTCTCAAAATTACCACATATATAGTGTGTTTGTGTGTGTGTCTGTGTGAGTGAGTATGTGCCCAACGATAGATTGGCACCCTGTCCTGGGTGTATCTGCCCAACGCCCGAAACTTTCACCTTGGTTTTCACCTTGGCCTTGGTTTTCTGGAACCCTCATGGTGTTCAAAGTTGGTTCCAGAAAACAAAGAGGTTTTTTTTACCTGAAAGAAAATATAAGCAAATAAATTATATTAATTAATTAAAACAAAATGTTAAAGAAAAATAAATGTGAGTTGTAAAAAAGTAGACTAAATATAAAGGAAAACTATGTAGTATGTATGTACTATGTGGTATATACTATGCAGTTAGCAAGTAAGAATAAAACTAAGCATTGTATATGAATTGTCAAGGAAATTTCTCCCCATAGCAGGCTTTAACCACTCTCTAGTTCAAGAGAGCTTTTTACAATAGCATAGCCCAAAGCGCAGCAACAATGGGAAGAAACCTCTGGAGCACCAAGGCTCAGTGGGGGATTCAGCCGGGCAGCAATAATTCAAGACACTTGTACAGATTGCACATGATCAGGTGTCTATTTTTCAAAATTATTACAAATAAATCAGTTTAGTGAGGCCATCCTGGCAGCACCGCAAAGCGACTAGTTAACGCTCCATCCCCTGATTCCCCCACAGAACACATGATTTGCATACTAACAAGTAAACTAATAACCAAGGCCTATATCTATTCTGTGATGATTATTCAGTTTTGAATTTTTCTTGAATTCTGGAATTATTTTTTTCTGCTCCTAACACACATAATCTAAAATTGGCAGCTATTTAAAAGCACTTGATTCGGTGTGTTAAAGCTGTAAAATGGTTTCTTTGTGATGATTGGCTACTCGGATGAGTCATCTTTCTCCAATACCACAGCTATGTGTAGCTTGTAGCAGACTATCCATCCATCGATCCATTATCTTCTGCTTTGTCCTCTACTATGGTCGCAAGGGGGTTCCCCATGCACTCAACCAGTTTAAAGCATTCACCGTTGAATTCACAGGACCAACACAAGAATGAACAATATTTAGAGAAAATTATTACAAAAGCAACATTAATATATTCAGGATGAAATGTTCATTACTGACCACAATGTGGTGCAAACAGCTAATTTTGTCCGGCGTGTTTCAAAAGGTGTTTCAAAAGTAATCTTTAATGCAGAAGACACCAGGTGAACTGCTCTACAGCAATAAAATGACATGAACATAACATATACAATATTCCTACACTAAATGATTGACCACAAGTTCTCAATGGGATTAAGATCTGGGGAGTTTCCAGGTCATGGACCCAAAATCTCTATGTTTTGTTCCCTGAGCCATGTAGTTATCACCTTTGCTTTATGGCAAGGTGCTCCATCATGCTGGAAAAGGCATTGTTGTCACCAAACTGCTCTTGGATGGTTGGGAGAAGATGCTCTCGGAGGACATTCTGGTACCATTCTTTATTTATGGCTGTGTTTTTAGGCAAGACTGTGAGAGAGCCGATTCCCTTGGCTGAGAAGCGACCCCACACATGAATGGTTTCAGGATGCTTTAAAGTTGGCATGAGACAAGACTGGTGGTAGCCCTCACCTCGTCTTCTCCGAATAAGCGGTTTTCCAGATGGGCGCCCTGGAGCCTTTTTGGCAACAATGGAACCTCTCTCCTTGAAGTTCTTGATGATGACTGAAGTTCTATAGATTGTTGACTGAGGTGCAATCTTTCTAGCTGCGATACTCTTCTCTGTTAGGCTATTTTTGTGCAGTGCAATGATGCCTGCATGTGTTTCTTTAGAGATAACCATGGTTAACAAAAGAGGAACAATGATGCCAAGCACCAGCCTCCTTTTAAAGTGTCCAGTGGTGTTATTCTTACTTAATCGTGACAGTTTGATCTCCAGCCCTCTCCTCATCAACACCCACACCTGTGTTAATAGAGCAATCACTGAAACGATGTTAGCTGGTCCTTTTAAGGCAGGGCTGCGATGAAGTTGAAATGTGTTTTGGGGGATAAAGTTCATTTTCTAGGCAAACATTGACTTTTCAATTAATTGCTGTTAAGCTGGGGGGGGGGGGGGGGGGGGGGGGGGGGGGGGGGGGGGGGGGGGGGGGGGGGGGGGGGGGGGGGGGGGGGGGGGGGGGGGGGGGGGGGGGGGGGGGGGGGTTTCCTCCGGGTTCTCCGGTTTCCTCCCACAGTCCAAAAACATGGAACAAGTTAATTGAATTCTCAAAATTGCCCACTATAGAGTGTGTCTGTGTGAGTGAGTGTGTGCCCAGCGATGGATTGGCGCCCTGTCCTGGGTCTGTCTGCCCAGCGCCCGAGACGTTCTCCCCTGGATGGGCATGGGGAACCCCACCGCGACCCTAATAGAGGATAAAGCGGGAGATAATGAATGAATGAATGAATGCTGTTAAGCTGATCACTCTTTATAACATTCTGAAGTATATGCAAATTGTCATTATAAAAACTGAAGCAGTAGACTTGAAGCAGTAGACTTAATTAATATTTGTATCATTTTCAAAACTTTTGGCCATGACTGTAGTAGAGAGCACCGATGTAACAGAGACACAATTATAACCACTGTTTAAGGTAGTTTTCCCATTTTTTTGTGGCAGTGGCAGAATAACAACAGAGTGACACAGAATGCTGTTTGTTGCTTCCTTTATGTAGGGGCAGGCCCAGTCTTGTTTGTTGTACCTGTTCTTCATAGCCTTCTGGAAATGGTAGTTTCCCCACTGAATTGCCAGGTCAGACACCATTGTTCTCTGGCTGCAGGCTGCACACTTAAGCCATGATAATGACATTGTACAAGTCTGTTCCAATAAAATTCATTATGTCCTGCAATAGACATTATGATTTTTATTGCATAAGCTTTTGAATACATTTAGACCTTTTGACAATAATGTACTATATACTAGAAGCAAGGACTATTATGTTTTTTATATTATATTTACATTACATTTAGTCAATTTAACAAGCAAGTGCTTATGGAAAAGATGTGTTTTAAGATGTTTCTTAGAAATGCTAAGTGACCCAACCTTAAGAACCAAGTTGGGAAGATCGTTTCACCATTTAGCAGTGGTGGAAGATGTAGAGTGAGCATTAGCACCATGGTGAGGTTGAATCACCAGGCGATATTCATCACTAGAGTGCAGTGAATGAGTCAGATTGTATTTTGGAAAGAAGAGTGATGGTAAGAAGGCGCAGATTCAGAAATTGTACTTTAGGCCAAAATTAGTGAATTGTACTGAATGTGAGCAGCTACAGGGAGCCTTCTTACCATGTTAGTTTTGCTTGTTAATTATTTCCTTTGTAGGTAATGATGTCTTTCTTGTGGCTGTGCATGAGTTGGGTCATGCTTTGGGTATGGAACACTCAAATGACCCTTCTGCCATAATGGCACCTTTTTATCAATGGATGGACACAGAGAACTTTGAGCTTCCAGAGGATGATCTTCAAGGCATTCAGCAACTTTATGGTATGGAATATACATTTTTATCATTTGTTTAATCATTTAATGCAGTTTAATGCAAAACCAAGAACAGTGAATTATACTTCAAATTTGTAAAATTTTCCTAAGAACGCTGTATGTTATGTTTTTTTTTGACAATGTAGGACACAATCCTGATAACCGTTTTCAACCTCCATTCAGTCCACAACCCCCCAAAAATAACCCTCATCCCACAAAAACTCCACGCAAACCAGACCAAACTCACTATGGACCTGATATTTGTGAAGGGCACTTTGATACTATTGCTATTCTTAGAGGCGAAGTATTTATCTTTAAGGTATTAAAAAGGTTTCAAGTAAAGTATTTAAAAATTGGATTAAATATTGATGTTAAAAGTAAAACAACTTTGTCTTTTAGGATAAGTGGCTCTGGCGCATTCGTGATCAGCGTGTTATGGAAAACTATCCAATGCCGATAGCACATATTTGGAGAGGTCTCCCCAAATCAATCGATTCAGTGTATGAAAGAGAAGATGGCAAATTTGTCTTTTTTAAAGGTAAGAACTGATCATTTAATTTGAAAGATGCCCTGAATGATTCATTGTCAAAACTTTATTTTGATTAAAAATTCATTACCAAATGAATTTATTTTAATTAGGAGACAAGTATTGGGTGTTCAGTGAATCAGCAATGGAATCAGGCTACCCAAAGACACTAAGTGAAATGGGCACTGGACTTCCGAAGGACAGAATAGATGCTGCCCTTTTTTATAATCCAACAGGCAACACGTATTTCTTCAGAGGAAATAAGTAAGTGTTTAGCTTCTATGGTAAACAATTGAATGTATTGAAAAATGAACTAATAATTAATTTAAACCTCTTGATCTTCTCTTTTGTTTGTTAAGATATTATCGCTTTAATGAGCATACACATTCAGTTGAAAAGGACTACCCAAAATTTATCAGGCAATGGCAAGGTGTTCCTGATAATATTAAAGCAGCTTTTATGAGCCAAGACCAAAGTAAGAATCCTTTTACACAAGCCAACATAAACAATGTATCTTTTTAAGATGTGTTTTTGATATTTGAATTTTCTAAGCCATTTATTTTATTTAGTATTTAAAAACAAACCCATCATTCACTTTTAGGTCACACTTACTTCTACAAAGCTAATAAATACTGGAAATTCAACAACCAACTAATGAGAGTTGAACCTGGTTACCCAAAGTCTGCTTTAAGTAACTGGGCAGGCTGTTCAAAAGAGGACCCCAAGACTGGTAAAGATGGTGCAGAGGCAGCTGATGACCATAATGAAGAACAAGACGAGGACAAAGTGAAGGAGACAGAAGTAATCATCATTGAAGTGAACAATACTCCTGATCATGACAGTGAATCATCAGCAGTGGTGATATCACTTATACTGGTCATGTGTATAATTTGCATAATAGGTATATTACTTCTTTTTCGCAGATACGGTACTCCACGTAACCTACTCTACTGCAAACGCTCACTGCTAGATAGGATTTAGGGATGAGGGGAGGTGTAAAATGAAAACCTTACCAGCTTGTTCAGCTTGTTTATTTTAACCATTGGTTCTTAGCTTTGATTTGTAAGAAAGGGTGAAAGAGAGGTAATGATGGAGGGATCAATTCTACATGCAACTGCCAAATGAAATGCATTTGCTTGGCCATTTATCTTTTTTAAATTACTTGTTTCTTTTACTGTTTAATGCACAGACAGATCTAAAGGGAATAATCCCATTATGATATAATTACAAAGAGAATGAATAGCATTTAACCACTAAAATAATGCATTTCAGCTTCATGTTAAAGATTCTTTAATTCTATATCTACAATCACTGATGTGTCATATAAGCATGTTTAATGAAAGTGCAAGAATGTAGAAACTTTTATCCAAGGGTTTTTAATTATATCATGTAACTATTATCAAATTAAAGTGCACCGTTCACATTTTCCATGACTAAGATTGTATGTGTTGTACGTTATTGTCTTGCCTTTAGGAGAGTGTAAAATACATTGGCCTTTTATACATTGTATCAATAGGTGCTATTGGATCAAAGTGTACAAGAAACTTTTTTCAAGAGGAACTACACACAGAGAAAGTTCTAAGAAAGGTTTGTACTCTTTTGTTCACTTTTCCTACACAGTACAAAATACATAATCTAGCCAAATGAGCAATACAGGTGTTCTTAATTATTTTTAATTTCCTCTTACTCTTCTTAAAATTGCAAGCTGAGATCAAATATCAACAAGAATTTTAAAGCCTCTGTGTGTTCCTCTGTACTGTATTTACCATAAATATATTAATGTTAAATATTTTATTAAATATATTTATCAAAATTACTTGAAATTTCTAAGAATGATGAAAAAATGTCACTGCAAAATAAAAATATAAATTACATATTACTTGTATACATAGGTTCATAATTTCTTAACATAGATTTAAATTAATATGCTTTAAATGATGATTAGTTTTTATTTAAAAAATCTTTAGAGCTTGTTGACACTGATTCATTTTAATGGAACATATGTGAAACACACTTATTTACTTTTGTTTAAATAGAAATAATTTTCCTTTGTGCTTTAAGAATTTTTGCTACCATTAGGCCATACAACTGATTGTAGAGTAGAACTTGTGTTGTGTGTGTTTGGGGGTTTTAAATATATTATTAATTAATTCGATTTTATTTTCTGCGTTATCCTTTAGTGGTGTTGCAGGGGAGAATGTTTCAGACGCTGGGCAGATACACCCAGGACAGGGCCCCAATCTATCTAATCACACTAACTCACACAGACACACAAACAGTTAGAGCATTCAATTTATATTTAATCCATGTTTTTGTAATGTGGGAGAAAACCAGAGAAAATCCACATTTTCTCTTATACAAAAGAGAACATGGAAATGCCACCTAGATTGGGATTTACATCTGGATCGACAGCGCTGATAGGCAAAAATGCTAAAAATTAAGCCACCCTGCTGCTCTAAATGTAATATTATGGCATGTTACTGTATTCAAAATAAACCAGCTGAGCGGTGTGAAAGCAAAGTCCAAAGTTCAGATAAAGAGATGTATTTAATGCAGGAGACATACATACACACAAACACAAATGATGATTTAAGTCTGTAAATAGATGGTGTAATAAATTTAGTATATTAATCTGGTTTAAGAGTGTCCTCCGAATGTCGCTAAATTATTATAATTTGATAAAACTGAAAAAACAAATGTTCAAGAAAGTGAACTGACTTGTGGTGTTTTCATTTGTAAGTCGCTTTGGATAAAAGCGTCTGCTAAATGACTAAATGTAATGTAAATGTAACAATTAGTCATCAGATTAGAGGCAGCCTACATTAACCACATGGTACACAAAAAAGTACAGGTCTCAACACCATAGCGCACTCTATTTAAACCAAATTTGGAAGGACAAAGAAAAGGAACATGATTGTATAAGAGAAGCACTGTGACGTTATATACATGTTTCCACTGATTGTATAAATGCATGGTCATTGGTCATCATCTGCTATTTTGTTATGTTCTTTGTTTCTCATCCGGTTTCTTACAAAATGATACACACACACACACACACACACACACACACACACTGCTAAAAAAACATTATCCTTAAAACAGAGCGACTCCATTTCAGTAGAGGACAGCATTGCACTTTAAATGGCAAATGGCAATAAGCACAACTGAAGAAACGGGAACTAGACGGAAAAACACCGATCTTGCTAGTTTTAGGAGTTGAGTTGTCTATGTTAGCTTGTGGTTGGTAAGATTTAAGCTCTTTTATTGATTATGAATTAAAATACATTAATGGGCAGAAGATTTGCGTTTTTTTTGTTAATAGAAGAGCGAAACACATCATGACAAAACATGTAACTAAAATATAGCTCTCGGTTTTAGGTTCAAAGTATACGTAGTCTTAAAATGAAAGACATTAATTGTTGGAAACACATTTAGTAAGCGTTTCGTTAGAGGATTTTCACGTCGTTTGATGTGATAATACATTGGCGTAGAATCGGTGAGCTACGTTATTGTTTAGGCAAAAGTGACTTGTTTTTGCGGTGTTATGCATTAAAGCTGGACATGTAAGTTAATTACATTTATTGGGGAATTATGTTATTATGTATACACACAAGGAATGTGGTGTGGTAGGTGTTGACTAGCATTTTACACATAATATAAACAATATGTTTTTGTTCGTTCTACGTTTTTAACAAATCATTTTTAAAGAAAACTTTAAATAACAAACCAATTGGCAAATTAAATTAAGTGAAACAGATTTTTGTTTAAGCAGTTGTCCATATTAACTACTAAATTCCACACTTCTTAAACAAGAAACCAACAAAAAACATAATCTTTTAGCATAAAGCCAACGCTTTATTCTAAGCTTGTTCTAAATTTTGGGTCAGACCTTAAGGTCAGTCATGATGCATTTTACCAGGATAAGAAGGGTAAAGTAAGACTTAACAGACCCAGTATTTTAAAACCCATAACTGCAAATAGTCCTCAATCTACTCTAATTATTAAGGTACCACAAGGCCATTTACACTGACCCAAGCAGATTCAAGATGCTTATTATAAATATTATATGCATACTACAGTTATCTAACATAATTTAAAGTATGAGTGAAATGAAAGCTGAAGAAAATGTGTGATGAGTTTTGATCACACATAATTCATTACATTGCTTCAGTAATTACAGTGCTTGATTTATGTTTTCAGAAATGGCCTGGTTTCAGCTTACAATGCAAGAAGCAAACGGTTCAGAGTCATCAGAAGTCATAAAGAACATTTCATCAGATGGCATCCATGTATGCTTTGAGTCTAACCCTAGCTCAGCTGTGCTCTTAGCTTTATCAGAAGGACATGGCTTGTATCAACACCATATTTTCTCCAATGCATATGTGCCTGTTGCTTTAAATGACATGCCAAGTCTGGGAGAACTGTCATGTACCTCATCAAATGATCGCAGAGTAAGCAGTGAGCCTTTGTCTTATGTGACTCTGCAAGAGCAGCGATGTGTTTTGAACTGGTTTGTTGGCTGGAGTCCCTCACAAAAACAGCGGTTTCTACAGGATCTGGTTTCTAAGGCAGTTCCAAGAAAAGTCTGCAGCTTGTTGGAGCAGGTCAATGCACTTCAGGTAATTTTATATATACAACAGTCAAGCTCATGTCACTCTATATAAGGCATTAGAATGAAATTTAGGATAATGCAACCTTAATTCGTGATGCACCAAAATGAAAATCTTTGGCCAAAGCCTATGAATTAAAATGTCAGTATGACACAAAAAAATAATTTTTATTTGGTCCACTCTCAAAAATAAATATGCCTAGAATTATTGATAAACATGAATGAATAAAGCATTTTATTTGATACAGCTGCCATGTTTTGCTGCCATGTAAAGAAGACTTTCCGCAAACATGAGCATGTACACTGAAAGAATGTGCCTATAAAAAGCTATTTGTGTTTGAGAACTTACAAGCCTTGCAGCTAACATCATCTAATGTGCTTAGGCTTTTCCTGCCACTGGGGTATTGGAGTTGTCCATTAGCACTGAAGTCAAATGAACACTTTTATGTTCCACAGATACATGGCCTGGTTAACAAATGGGTTGATTATGTTCTGTCAAGGGACAGTTTAAATACATGAAAACATATTTTATATTCAGATATGATCTTGTATTAAAGTATGGGAATTAACACATTTAATTTCTGTGTCTTTCTTTATCATTTAGGTAACGGACCGCCCCCCCAATATTTTTGAGTGTCAAGTGAGATTGTGGACACAGTGGTTTGAGTCATGGAGTGATGAGGAGAGAAATGCCTTCTTAAATAGCCTGGAAGAAATAGATTCTGTTTTTCTTGCTCAATTTTATAGCCATTTAGCTAATACTTCTGGAACAGACTGAAGCTGAATGTAGCAATTTGAATAGGCATTGTGGGACTTAACACTACTTGAAAATAAAACTCTGATAGATTATGCTCATGTTCTTTTCTTGTTTGGTATAGCAGCATGTCCCAGTATGGTTTCATTAGGGAATGTGTTTACTGGGTAATTATGTGTAAAGACATTTTGAGGTTTAAAATTGTATGACTGTTTATTATAGTTTGTACAAATAAACCAATGTTTAATAAACCACATTTGTGTTATGTAAATATACACTCTAAAAATAAAAAATCAGTTTAAACTATTTAAGAACAATACTTTCTTTTTAGAATTTATTTGGAGAAAATATTATGAATAATCATTGGATTGAAATTGGATCTGAATTTTGGTCTTTGTCATTAATTCTATTGGATTTGAGCTACAAGTGGAAGCCAATGGACAAAGATAAGAACGAGCCACAGAGCTCATTGGTTTGGCGAAAGTGAATTAATCAACTTTTAATGTAAAATAAATATCTTTTTACACTACATAAACTTTTACACCTTTATTACACTTTCTTTTTATTGTATGCTGATTTGTTTGGGATCTACATGACAGTTTGTTTCATCGATTCATGAGTCACAGGTTGTTTTTTAATGAGTCACAGCTTTGCAATAAAAAAACAGTTTAAAATAAATGAATGAATATTTTGAGACTAATATATTGATTGATGTATCTTTATTGACATACCTTTATTAATCTCACAATTGGGAATTTCAAAAAAATATATATAGCATTTATAATCCTATAAAACATGAGAAAATAATTACATTTTGAAAATCATTAGAGAATCAATTTGAAAATTAAAACTTGATAAAAAAAATTAAAACTGTCCTGGGTATATCTGACCAGCGCCTACAACATTCTCCCCTGGATGGGCATGGGGAACCCCCTGGCTAGTAGAGGGTAAAGCAAAAGTTGATGGATGGATTGATAATACACACTGAAAATCATGCAAGAAAAAAATCTAAATTGCAAAGAAATGTTCTCAAAACATTCAATAATGCTGTTAGCAAAAATGGCCTGACCTGGTATTACTATTGTGGGATAGGTGAGAGTATAATCTTGATATATTTATTTTTATTTGTTTCATATCAGCACATAATACTAATTACTGAAAATTCTTACGCCTTCACATCCATCACACTACCTTGTAAATTATGACCTGTAGTCATTATCAGAAAGACTTTGTATTGTTTGTCAATTTGCTATAAAATTTAGTAATAATTTGAGGCTAAATGGTTACCATGACATTGACATCATTGAGCTGTAATCAAGTCAATAATTACATGAGTGAAGTACAATGTATAAAGAAGACATACACGTATGAAAAGTTTTACTACAGTAAAAGTTACATACAAATACTACAAACTACAAAGGACTTATATTTAACACTGTACTCTGTAAATTGGTATGATATTATTTAATGATAAGTACACTTCATAGAAGGGTGCATAAATTCTTTACCATTTTATCTTTCCCCATGCATTTCATTCACTTGTTTTGTGTGATGAAATTATTTACAGATACACTTAAAAAGATAATGAACTGAAAAGCAAAAATTCAAATTTATGTATACCATTCATTTCTGCACATTTAATAATAAGTTGTATGTATTTGCAATTCTTTAAATATAATAATCAGTCAGTGACAACCTAACCAACTGCTTGGGTGTTTATCAATAATTGGTTTAAAATTTCCTGCTTGTAATTAACTACACCTGTAGAATCCAAGGTTTTCTAAATCTGGTCTAATTACTTTAAATGATTGCTGGATCTATATAAAGTTCAGCTGTCAGCAGAAATGCCTGGCATTAGTTTCAAAGCACAGTGCTTTGCTGAAACATGTTCAAAATGTATTTCTTATTGAAAGGGTTGGTTCTTTTGGCAATGTTGACACTAAATGCGTGTGAAGAAGGTAATGTTTATTTTCTGATGTTTTAAGAAACTATCTACGTATATGTGTTTTGCTTATAGTTTTTTTTTTTCTTTTTTTCTAGCTATTAAAGTGGAGTGCAGAAATGATTCCATCATAGTCACATGGAAGGTTGATAAAGATCTGGCTGAAAAGCCCTCCCGACTGTTCCTTGGTGACTGTTTCCCGTCAAAGTTTGAGCCAAAAACAGACGGTGGAGAAGCATTTTTCTATTATCGTTTATCGGACTGCCATTTTAGACAGATGGTACTTTTCTTTTTGTTTTTTTATATATATTTTTAGATTGACATGTAATCTAATTAAGCTGTTCTTCTATTAGAGAACTCAAAAGAAACTAATCTATGAAAACGAACTGACCTTCAGACCGCTACCAAAGCCAAATTCCCCACTATTTGTCTACCCTATCCAGTGTGTGTTTCAAAGGTAAGTATTACATGCTTGCTGCTTTAGCACATTGTTAGCCTATTAAAAACTAAATTATTTCTTAGGCCTGATGATATGCTGCAGTTTGTAAAGCCAGCAATTGGTGTTTGGCAAGGTCAAGGGGAATTAATCTTTCACATGGGACTTTTAAATGGTGAGCCTTTCTTTTTGGTAACCGATGTAAACGTCTGGCATCATTATAATTTCCATCTCTCCTGCTTAGATGACTTAAGTGGACCTGCTATATCCAATGTCTTCCTACTTGGTTCATTTATCAACATTTGGGCTGAAGTGGAACAGCAGACTCATCAGCCTCTGATCTTATTTCTAGAGGAGTGCATTGCCTCCAATAGACCAATACTTGAATCTGAGTCATGGATATATCCGATAATTAATAACAAGGGGTATATAAATTTAACTTAAGGTATTTTATCTATGTTTGTAATGAGATGTAGATTTTTTTTTTTTTTTTTTTTTTTTTTTTTTTTTTTTTTTTTTTTTTTTTTTTTTTTTTTTTTTTTTTTTTTTTTTTTTTTTTTTTTTTTTTTTTTTTTTTTTTTTTTTTTTTTTTTTGGTTAGGTGTCTTGTGGATGGGAAAAGTGGGCACTCTAGATTTCTTTCTAGACCCCAGTCATCAATAATTTTGCTTCAGCTGCAAACACTAAAGTTTTTACTGGAGCACGAGGTAAAGATTTTTCAATTACTTTTTTTTTTTTTTTTTTTTTTACATATATAAAAAAATGCCTGTCCGTGTATCATGAGAGCCTAATCTTATAAATTAACTAATTTCAGGTATACATTCATTGTAAACTAGTGGTTTGGGACCCCCGTGATCTAAATGTACAAAAGAAGGCTTGCAATTACAACAAACTACATTCAAGGTAAATGTGCTGAAACAAATCTTAACACTACTATTGATGTGGATCTTAATTTTAATACATCTTGGTCAGCTGGGAACTTTTAGATGACATTTCTCAAAGTGATCTGTGCAACTGCTGTAACTATGGCTGCAATCAACGAAAGACACGGGATGTGTATATAGGTAAGCAAAAATTGTTCTGCTTTAATCACCTTGCTTGTGTCTGACATGATTTTTCTAACCCAAGGACAAGCCCAAAGGTCAGTTTTGGGGCCACTGGTCATAACAAGTTCATCAGATTTAAAGGCTTCAGTTTTATTGCCATGATTTTGTAAAACTATTCCACATGAAATTGCAATAAACACAAAGCTTTTATAACTTGTGTTGTGGGGGGGGGGGGGGGGGGGGGGGGGGGGGGGGGGGGGGGGGGGGGGGGGGGGGGGGGGGGGGGGGGGGGGGGGGGGGGGGGGGGGGGGGGGGGGGGGGGGTTTTTTTTGGTATTCCCAGTTTGTTTAACTTTCTGTATGTGGCATGACTTTAAAAAAAAAAAAAAAACCTCATTTCTTCATACAGATCAATTCTAATGTATTTTGGGTTCTTTACATAAATTGCTTACAAAGACACCTCTACCAAATGGTTGAGGTAAAATCAAACCATGAATGAGAAATACAAAAAATTCAAGGTGCAATATGTGTTCATTGTTAACTTTGACAAGTGGAATGTGTCCAAGGCTGTCAGTAACATCTGCTTGTGAGCTTTGTGGTTAGTTTCATCAGACATTTGTAGTAAAATCAGAACATCCAACCATTATCTTCCACTTTATCCTGTACTAGGGTCATGGGGGAGGGGTGGATTCCTCCTGCCCATCCAGTGGAGAATGGTTCAGGTGCTGGACAGATGCACCTGGGACAGAATGCTGATCTAATACTGGGTACACTTACAGACACTCTATATGGGGCAATTTGAGAATTCAATTGACCTTGAGCCATGTTTTTGGACTGTGGGAGGAACCTGGAGGAAACCCACAGGGAGAACATGGAAACTCCACCCAGATCGGGATTCAAACTGGGAATCTCTAGCACTATAACAAATAGTAAAAGCAATAAAGTGCAGTATCATGCTAACTTTTAACTTTTGTGACTTACTTTTAAATACTCTTGTGTGATGTGCAGCAGCACTAATGGTTTTTAAGCATTGGATCAAGTTTTTCTTGTGGTATGCTATGAAGTATTGCTGGTTTGCATTAAGACATTGCATTAGCACTGCCAAAAGCTCTTCAATCTATTGTTTTGAATTTTGATTGGATCCCCTAATTCTTGAGCAGAGTATAGATTGGTCTGTTGTGCAGTACGTTCAATCTTCATCAGTGAAAAGTGTTTTGAGCACAAATCTTGAACCTGGAATGTCCCAATGTCTTCATGTTACCAGATTTTCTTTGTTTAGTCCTAGGGCTAAAGTAGGGTTACTGGTATCCTCTGGCTCCTCTAGGGAAATTGTTTTCAGGGAGTTTTTCACTTTCATCTTTTTCTTACGGGGTGGCGGTTTAGAAGATGAATTTGTTGAGACTATGTCTTCCAAAATCTTATGTCTGTATGGGCAGTAAAATCAGTAGCCTCTATTTGATAATTGTCATCACTCAGATCAACATCAGACTCTAGAGGATTTTCTGGAGGGCTAGGACAAAATGTGGTCTTGGACCATTAAATATTTTTGTCCATCTATTATTTGTTTAAAGATAAATAAAATTAATAAATAAAATAGCATACAATTTGTTACAACCACTTTCCTTGTATGTGTCAAAATTTGTGAAATAAATAGATTTTATATAAATATATTTCATGTAATAATAAAGGTGTTACAAAAACAAAATATGAATGATCATAGATATTTAACAAGAAGTTGGTTCTAAGCACATCAAATTTCGAGACATTTTATGACCGCTTTAGTTGGATGAATTGTGTGCCTCCTGGTTGTTGCTTTGTAACCCATTTCAGATGTGTTAATTTTTGGTTTGATGTTGCTAGTATTCAGAATTTACTCATTTTCAGGACTCATATTCTTTTTCATTTTTAAAACTATTTGTGTAACTTGTAAATGTGGACATAAATTAATCTGTACTGCACTTAATAGAATTTGTATTAAATTGCTTTTATTTACTAATTAGAATCACATTAAATTGAATTGAGGTATAATGTTTAACACTTCTCACAAATGAGAATTTGCTATAAGTGCATCTACCAGAAAATTTGTTTTTACATGCTTGTGTGGGTCAAGCATTTAGTCCATTCAAAGATGAATTGCTGTTCCTAAAATAATAATTCATTACTGTCAGCACCAAACAGTTATTTAATCACTTTCAGTATTACTTTGTGTAAGATAAAATAACTGAGGAATCTGGTATTCTTTTAGCTTACACATACAAAATTAGATCATTTTTACCAAGGACTTCCTTTTATAAATGGAATTACAGCATGATACTACTGGCACTTGATCATGCTAGTCTTCCGCCTTTCAGAAAAATAAGGAATGTCTGACTCCTATAATGTGGTGTTCCTGCTGCAGTTTAAAAATAAAATTAAAATTTAATTTTAAACTAAATAAATTAACTTGATATGAGGGAGGTAGGAGTGGGAAGACTATCCATCCATCTATCCATTATCTTCCGCTTTATCCTCTACTAGGGTCGCGGTGGGGTTCCCCATGCCCATCCAGGGGAGAACATTTCGGACGCTGGGCAGATACAACAAGGAGGGAAGACTAATTGTTATTTAAAATGAACAATGTTTCTCTGCTGTCTTGAAAGGAAAGGTAGATGTTTACAGCACCAAATGTTTACAGCACATTATTAATAGAATTTATTCAATGATCACTGACTGCTATTTTTCTAAATTATAAATATTTTGACAAAATACACAGGAGGCGTTTTTTAGAGAGGAAGTGTGTGTGTGTGTGTGTGTGTGTGTGTGTGTGTGTGTGTGTGTGTGTGTGTGTGTATACACCGTGTGCATAATTATTAGGCAAATGAGTATTTTTTTATGACATCATAATTTTTATACATGTTGTCCTACTCCAAGCTGTATAGGCTTGAAAGCCAACTACCAATTAAGTAAATCTGGTAATGTGCATCTCTGTAATAAGGAGGGGTGTGGTCTAATGACATCAACACCCTATATATGGTGTGCTTAATTATTAGGCAACTTCCTTTCCTTTGGCAAAATGGGTCAGAAGAGAGATTTGACAGATTCTGAAAGTCCAAAATTGTGAGATATCTTGCAGAGGGATGCAAAATTCTTGAAATTGCCAAACTTTTGAATCGTGATCACTGAACAATCAAGTGTTTCATGGCAGATAGCCAACAGGGTCGCAAGAAGCATGTTAAAAAAATGTCGAAAAATAACTGCCCATGAATTGAGGAAAATCAAGCGTGAAGCTGCCAAGATGCGATTAGCCACCAGTATAGCCATATTTCAGAGCTGCATCGTTACTGGAGTATCAAAAAGCACAAGGTGTGCGATACTCAGGGACATGGCCAAAGTAAGGAAGGCTGAAAAACGACCACCTTTGAACAAGAAACATAAGATAAAACGTCCAAGACTAAGCCAAGAAATATCTTAAGACTGATTTTTCAAAGGTTTTATGGACTGATGAAATGATAGTGACTCTTGATGGACCAGATGGATGGGCCCGAGGCTGGATCAGTAATGGGCAGATAGCTCCACTCCAACTCAAATGCCAGCAAGGTGGAGGTGGGGTACTGGTATATGCTGGTATCATCAAATATGAACTTGTGGGACCTTTTCAGGTTGAGGATGGAGTAAAGCTCAATTCCCAGACCTACTGCCAGTTTCTGAAAGACACCTTCTTCAAGCAGTAGTACAGGAATGCAGGACACTTCTCCATCGTATTCATTCAAATACTCCACAGCATGGCTACCCAGTAAAGGTCTAAAAGAAGAAAAATAATGACATGGCCCTCTTGTTCATCTGATCTAAATCCCTTAGAGAACCTGTGCTCCCTCATAAAATGTGAGATCTACATGGAGGGAAAACAGTACAGCTCTCAGAACAGTGTCTGGGAAACACAAGTGAGATTGGTACATATTTGGTTTTTATTAAGCTGCCTAAATTCTGCACAGTAATAGTTACCTGCACAAACACATATCCTCCTAAAATAGCCAAATCTAAAAAAAAAAATAAAAAAAACACCCCAACTTCCAAAAATATTAAGCTTTGATATTTATGAGTCTTTTGGGTTAATTGAAATTGTAGTTGTTGTTCAATTAATAAAAAGAATCCTCTGAAATACAACTTGCCTAATAATTCTGCACGCAGTGTATATAAAACAAATTTTTTTCTTAAATGTATGTTATGCCTATGCCTGCACAGGGGCAGTCATGGGCTTGTGGGTAAGGAACCTGCCTTGTGACCTGAGGGTCCCTGGTTCGATTCCCGTTCCCACCTAGTACCATGGCTGAAGTGCCTTTGGGCAAGGCACCCAACCCCAAATGTCCCCCAGGCACGTATTCAAGGCTGCCCACCGGGCACGTGTGCTCTCTTCACTGTGTGTACATATGTGTTTCACTGCACGGATGGGTTAAATGTGGAGGACAAATTCCTCTGTGTGTATGCACAGTAGGCAAATAAATCACTTATTATAATTTATATTGTCTAATATTACTGTATATTAAATAAATGATAAGACATGAGACTTTAAAAACTCCACATTCCAATCAAACCACACTATTTCACTAAAATTAGCTGCATGATGCACTGATGTTCTGAGCACAACCTGATATAAACTCCATCATAACAATGTTCCATACAGGAGATGATTGGGGTGTGAATTACTGTAATGCTGGTGCAGGGTCTTCTGTATTCTTCTATGTCTGAAGTGTTTCCATGATTCATGCTGTCTGATAGTCTACCTTGCACCACTGAAAACACTCACAGACACATTTTACAGTTTGTGCATTGTCTGTCTTTTTGTTTTTTTAATTAAAGCTGCATGTTTTGCGAGAAGCGCAAATGTTCGGAGAAGCGGAGTCAGAGTGAGCTTTTGATTATTATTGTAAAATTTAGTGTTGATGTGTGTGTTTGTGTGTGTGTGTGTGTGTGTGTGTGTGAGACAGACATGTGCATATGACATTTATTCATGACATCTCCACCCTCTATGTTGCACATCTTCTTAGATACTTGCACACAGACCATTAGAGGAAACTTTGGTAAACTTTTGCATTAATTATGGCGCTATTCCCTCAGTTAAAAGTTACTCGGATCACTCAATTTTTAGTTTGAATGTGGCTTCACACTGAAACTGAGCTCCAAGAAACTTTGTTTATGCACCTTAAGCAAAGCTGTGTTAAAGGATAGGTGTCCAAGTGTCCACTCACAGTATAAACGCACATAAAAAAAACCTTTAAAATTGTTACTTTTTTCAATTTTTAAGAATATATGAAACAGCTAAACTACAGTTTAGTTATCTACTTCTGCCGAACCATTACGGTTGTAATCATAAGTCTGTGCAACCCTCTTGTTGAAAGAAAAATGTGTATGTACAGAGCCCCTAAAGGGGAAAAAAACATAAAAAGTGGTTCGCACAAGTTATGCCGGGCTATTATGCTGTGAGCACGATATATATAGATATTTGTTTTTAGCTCTTGCCCTTTTAGGGTTTCCGTATTTATGTGCAGCTTTAATGACATTAAGAATTTAGTGTTTTGCAAGGCTACAGCCAAAACTCCAGTTCCATGCGTGTCGCTAATGCGCTTTAAACTTGTCTGTCAAATAGGAGAAGCGAAAAAGAAAAAGCAAACTACAGAAGAAGAAACTACAGCGCCCCTCCCTTCATTTCCAGAAGCAATGGCGTCTGCCAGCACAGGTTGCAGGGTCTCATGCGGTAGAGACTTGAGTTGTGTTCCGGATGTGGCGGATACTCTTGCTGCGGTTGCAAAACTAGGGTAAGCTGTTAAGAATTATTGTGGATAGTGCTGTGCCGAGCGCTTTAAATTGAAACAACCCACAAACAGTGGAATTCGTATTTCGTGGTCGCTGCACGTGATGCTCACTTACGTTTACTAAATCCAGAAGCTGAGGTACATGTGAACGCGGTATGCCACCCGTGACTGTGTGCAATCATATATACGACATAATGCTTTCTGCACTACGTTTCAATTACCTAGATTATTTCAGTAAAATACTTGTAATTAAAATTTCTATTATATTTGGAGGCGTACAAAGTCGTCACAATAAGAACTTAAGTAATTATTCTTCCGCTCAAGACTCCATTATTGTCGCGCGGGAGGTTCCCCATCTAGGGAAGCCTCGTTTCGGTCGCTGGGCAGATACACCCAGGACAGGGCGCACATCTATAGCTGGGTACATATACTCACACAGACACACACTATGTGGGGCAATTTAGAGCATTCAATTTTACACATGGGAAAATCTCGTTCATATAAGGTTATAACATTTGCGTGTAAATTGTGTCTATTATTTTTGTTGGCACATCTGTTTTTTTTTATCGGCATTACTCACGTGGATGTCATATATTGATACTTGAATGTTTTGACTGTTGTGTGATGGATTGTAACTCATGGTCTAATATTTATGGGTGCTCTTTAAGCAGTAAAAACACCACTGAAGTAATCAGTACTCTTCTATTTTAGTTTTATTTTTTCGAGTCATATAGCGTCACTTTAACAAAGTAGGGATTTTGTAGGAATATGTTGAAACACAGTCATGAACTAAATCATAAACAGCTGTTTAGGATGCTTTAAAAACAGCTAAATGATGCTTCTAAGGTGCAGTTGTGGTTTATGTCACAAGTTATACACCATGGCAAGAAAGAGTACAGCTACCAGACACAAGGTAGTGATATTGCATCCCCAGTTACACACATCTACTATTTTGTAGGGGTGCGAATCTCTGTGTCTGGCGAGTCGATAACGATTTTTGAGGTCTTGATTCGATTCAGAATCGATTTTCGATTCAGATATTATTTTTTCAGTTCAAATGGCCCCTGTGGGGACCTGGGGTAGAATAAGTCCTCAGCCCCCTCTGGCTTCTCGTAAAAGGCGAGTAAATAAGGCGCCTTGTTTGCCGTAAGGCGCGACCCGTGTCTGCGGAGAAAGGGATCCTGGTGTTTGAGGGGAGTGGTGGCAGCGGCTGCCGGTTTTCCCAACACAACGCTTTGCATACTTTGCATAGACAGGAGGTTGGAGTGGCCCGCTCCAATCAATCGGCTGGTCAGGACATGCCCTAGGTTATATTCTCCTAGGAGATCCCTAGAAGGCGCTGGCTCATGGACGTACTAAGAACACCTGGTGTCGAGTATATTATCCTTATAGCCCTGGTACGCAACCGCTGGAGATCTGCGGCTCTGCGTATCCCCTTTTGGGGCTCCAAGGTGGGTGGGGAATAAGGATAATGAATCAAAACCTTCTCAATCATGTATACTAAACAAACCCCAAAACGAAAACTACTGGATTACGAAAACTAACCAGAACTGGCAAATAGCCTTATCGCTAAAGGACCAACTGATAACTGGCCTAGATTTGTGGTGATGGAATCCACACAACCCGACATGATACTAACCAAACTCTCACCCTTTGCAATTCAAAAGGGCATTATGGAATAGGGAGGAAATAGCAGGTACAGTCAAAGATGCAAAGAAGCTTCGATCAGGCCAAATACTAAACGAATGCCTCAAGAAAGCACAGAGCGACAACCTGCTAAATACCAAAATATTCGTCAACATCAGTGTCAAGACTTTCCCGCATAAAACCCTAAACAGCAGCAAGGGAGTAATCCACTGCCGAGACCTAGAAGACATGGACGAGGAAGACATAACAAAAGAACTTGCGCCTCAAGAAGTAAACAACGTCAAAAGAGTCATAATCAAGAGACAAGACCGAGTCATAAAAACAAACACATACATAATAACCTTCAACAAAACCACCCCTCCAACCAAACTCTTAATAAGGTACCAAAGGGTGGATGTAGACGTCTATATCCCAAACCCTACCAGATGCTATAAATGCCAAAAATTTGGACACGGATCAGCTGGATGTAGAAGCAGTACAATTTGCTGTAACTGTGTGGAAGAGGAGCATGAACTGCCATGCACCAAGGCCCCGACATGCAGAAACTGTGGAGGAGCCCATGCAGCATCAAACAAAAACTGTCCGATCTGGCTAAAGGAGAAAGAAATTCAAGGAATTAAACATACCAAAAAAATCAGCTATGCTGAAGCAAGGAAGCAAATCCCCAAAACACATAGTTTCGTATTTACAAAAACCTTTGCGGAAGTGGTGAAAACAACAAAAACAAGCAGTTTCCAAATCGACTATACTGACCGACTGGCTCAACAAAGACAAACCCCAAATAATAAACCCTATCAAAGAGCCAGCACCCCCAAAATCAAAAAACATATGCACACAAAGCTCTACTATGGCATCACAACTGGCCCCTAGCACCAGCAAACACCAAGAAGAAATGGACGCCAAAAATGACAAAACGAATTAAAATAACTGACCTCAACTGCTAAAAGCCTCAGATCACAACACACAGAAAACAGAGAAAACCAAAGATGTAGAGATGAAAGAAAAGGGACATACTAGACATCGCAGTATATCCCCCAAAACCAGAAATAAACCCCGTTCCAACATATCAAAACCCAAATGACAAATGCCATAATACAATGGAACTGCAGAGGCCTCAGTGCTAATTACAATGAGCTACAATGACTCTCACTACTCATTAACCCAGCTGTTATCTGCCTCCAATAAACTCAAACATTACCGAACAACACTATATTACTAACAGAGCTCACAGCATACCATAACCCAGGACCAAATATTGGCAGGGCAAGTGGAGGCACAGCAATCTACATAGAGTAGCATCCCCCACTGCCACATTCCCCTCAACACCCAGTTACAATCTACCGCTATCAGAACATCAAATGTCATCCGTAAGACTATCACCATATGCTCCATCTACATCCCTCCAAGCAGTTCCCTAAAATTAACAGATCTGAATAACCTAACCGGACAACTCCCAATACCCTATATCCTACTGGGAGACTTCAATAACCACAACACAATGTGGGGCGGCCAAAACACCACCAACAAAGGGAAAACAGTGGAAGAATTTATAAACGCAAACAACCTCTGTATAATGAAGACCCCTGGGCACACATATCTGCAACCAGGACATACACATACACCTCAATTGACTTAACAATTTGCAGACCAGAAGTCTACATTGACTTTTTCTGGAAAATATGGGACGATCTCTGTGGCAGTGACCACTTTCCCATTCTCATAAATCCTGATAAACCCCAGCTAACATCCACCCCACAAAGATAAAAATGTTTAAGAAAGCCAACTGGCCAACATTACAAAATCTTTGTGAACAGAAATTGAATGCAATACCAACAAGAAACCAAGACCCCATAATATGGTTTACAGAGACCCTATCTTGCACTGCACAAACCACCATCCCAAGGACATCACAAAAACCCAAAAAGAAAAGAAATCCCTGGTTCAATGACAAATGCAGAGAAGCAATCAAGACACGAAAACGGAGAGAAAGGATCTTCAATACACACCCCACAACAATTAACCTGAATAATCTAAGGAACGCAAGAGCAAAAGCCAGAAGAACAATAAACATGGCAGAAAGACAGAGCTGGAACCTATTCACAAGAAACATCAATACAAGCACACCCACAAAAAACCTATGGAACCTCATCCGGAAAATGGAAACAGGAACACCCAACCAAGAATCCAATACCTCAAACACAATCAGCAAAGAAACTGAAATTGCATAAATACTGGCAAAATCCTTCAAGAACATATCCTCCAACAAGAACTACACCTCGGAATTCCAAGAAATTCGAATACAAAGGTAGCGAAACAAAATAGATTTGAAGACCGACAACAAGGAACCATACAACCAACTAGGGCTGCAACAACGAATCGATAAAATCGATAAAAAACGATTATCCAAAGTATCGATAATGAATTTCCATTATCGATTCGTTGGGTCGTGCGATTTCCACGTTGCTCGCGATGTCGTAACCTCTTACGTCACCTGTAGAGCTTCAATAACGCTGGAAAATAATAGCGGGTTGAACAGAACGAGGTGGAGTTTACAAAACAAGTAGACACGGCCCCCCCCCCCCCCCTGCTTTCAGACTGCGTCCAGACAAACGGGAAGCCCTGCACACAGTGTGCAAAGCAGCCACATATGTCCCGGTGTCTAATTGAAATTTCACACGAGGTATTTTTTTTTTGTTAACTGGCTAATTTGTTAGTTATTTTTTTCCATAGCTGATTGTTAATTAGTTCATTTGTTAATAAAATTTTTTCAATAGCTGATTGTTAATTATTTCATTTGTTAATTTTTTTTCTACAGAACAGACAATATTTGGTTCATTTCTGAGTGCAAATGAGTATCATTTGTTATTTGGAGTTGACTTTTGTTAAGTGAGGGATGTTTAGAAGATACATTATTTCTTTCATTGTGCTTTTCATTAATTACAGGAAATGTTAACTTAAACTTTTTGAATAAAATTACTATATATAATACTATACTATAGAATAATTTTACTGAAAAACATCCATCTTTGGATAAAAGCGTCTGCTAAATGATTAAACGTAAATGTAAAGACATGGAATTTTTTTTTTTTATATACCCAATTCATTGATTAATTGAAAAAATAATCGACCGATTAATCAATTATCAAAATAATCGTTAGTTGCAGCCCTACGACCAACTCTTTACAATAGACGAACTGATCCAATCCCTCCAGAAATCCCACAACATGGCAACAGGACCTGATGATGTACATTATGAAATGTTAAAAATGCTACCTCCAACATCAGCACTTCTACTAAAAATATTCAACAACATATGGAAAACAGGAAACATCCTGTTAGGATCTTTTGATTTTGAAAAAGGCAGAAAGAACAAGCTGATGCAAAAATGGTGACCTCAACTCATTTATTGAGGACAAAGAAAACTTCATGGACACCGTCAGTACGCTGGCCAGCGGGTCTGCCATTCTCAGCGTTCCGATGCTGTCTGCCTCCGGGTCTGAGTGAAAGTGCGCCCCCCGCAGTGTTTACCTGCGTATATATCCGTTACGTCTAGTTCCTGCCCCTTAACTGACTAAGCCAATTGCAGATTACCCCCCTAGGTTTTAAATCAGCCAATCCCAACCAAGTATTTTCCCAGTGGCGGCAAAATCAGAGGTCCTTTGTTTGTGTTTCGGCCATATTGGGACTTGCATTATGTATAAGAAATTAAACATTTCTGACAATTCCCCCCTATGGGAGCACCTACATGCTCCCATAATCCCAATAGAATGGAAAAAAGTAAAAGTAATACCTATCCCCAAACCCGGAAATAATCAACAAGACATCGAAAATAGGCCGATAGCCCTGACGAGCTGCATTTGCAAGACACTTGAGAGGATGGTTAACAACCGCCTGGTCTGGTTCATAGAAGCTAACAACATCCTCAGCAGAATCCAAAGCAGCTTCCGGAAAAACAGAAGCACTACTCACATCCTAACCATGTTGGAAACATACATAAGGGAAGCTTTCGTCCGCAAGGAACATGCAGCAATAGTATTCTTCGACCTGGAAAAGGCCTACAACACTACGTGGAGATATGGAATAATGCAAGACCTCCAACAAATAGGCCTCAGAGGCCGGCTTCCAATGTTCATACAAAACTTTCTAAAGAACAGACTTTTCAGAGTCCAAATAAACAACACGATTTCCACAGACCACATCCAGGAGACAGGAGTTCCATAAGGATGCATCCTCTCAGTAACCCCCTTCAACCTCAAAATCAGCAGAATCACAAAAGAAATACCACCCAACATTTTTGCTAGCCTATATGTTGATGACTTATATACAGGCTTAAGGAGTCAGGACATAAAAACAATCGAACAAAAGCTCCAACCTTGCATCAATAAAGTACATAAGTGGTTAAGCACAAATGGATTTAAAGTATCCAAAACTAAAACATCATATATCCATTTCTCTCAAAACCAAAATCTACATGCAGACCTAAAACTCACCTTAGAAGGAGAACCCATAAAAGTAACAGAAACCACCCGATACCTGGGCATTACGGTAGACAAAAAACTGTCTCTCATCCCACACATCAAATCACTAAGTGAAAAGTGTCTCAAAAAATTTAAAATACTGAAAGTATTAGCCAGCACTAAATGGGGAGCTGACCTTACCATCTTACTGTGCCTATACAGAACACTGATTAGAACAAAACCTGACTACGGATGCTTCCTATATGGATCAGCCCGAAGATCTTACCTGAAGAAGCTTAACACAGTTTACCACATGGTCGTCCTAGGAGCATTACGCACATCTCCCATCCTAAGCCTTTACGTAAAGGCTCAAGAACCGCCGCTCGAACGCAGGAAACTAAATTTGCATTACAATATGCAGTCAGAACCATGAGCAATCCCAGAAACCTAGTCCTCAAAATTATACACCAATCACAATCCACAGCGCTGCACTACAGGCAAAACAAAATCCAACCACTCGGAACCCGAATCAAGCCACACACAGACGATCTAAAGCTAAGCCCAAGCTTAATAGCTCAAAACCATCATAGCGCCATACCCCCCTGGAATATCAGAAAACCCAACATCATCCTGGACCTTGCCACAAAGAGAAAAGAAATTACACACCCAAACACATACTTAAACACCTTCCTTAAAGTCAGAGAAAAATACCCACAACACATACCCATCTAGACAGATGGATCAAAGACTTCAGACCAAGTAACACCAGCAATATATACACAAGCAGACACACAAACACAATAAAACTACCGCAAGCTACCTTACCTGCAAGCTATCTACAGTGCAGAAGCCCATGCCTTACAATACACAGAAGAAAATCAATATAGGAAAACCCTAATATGTACACACTGTCATGCCTCAAAGCTCTGGAATCTTACACATCAGACCACCCCTTCATCCAGGACATTCAAAAAACAATCAACAAATTAACAGAAATGGAGTACGACATCAGACTATGTTGGGTACCAGGACACAGCAGGATAGCCGGCAATCAAAAAGCTGACCAACTAGCCAGGCAAAAAAAACAGACAGAACACACTTAACCTCAGAATCTCCTCAACAGACCTAAAACCACTCAAACACATACATCAGACAAATATGGCAAACTGAAGGGGACACAGGACAAAGTAAAAGTATACAAACTGTAAATATGTACCATATCCTGCCATAGGATAGCATACAAATGCTAAATATGGTGTTAAAACATAAATTTTGTTTAAATGTGATTGATAAGATGAAACAACATTTATGTTTTAACACCATAGGATAGCATACAAATGCTCAATATGGTGTTAAAACATAAATTTTGTTTAAATGTGATTGATAAGATGAAACAACAATGTTAACAAATAGAACATTTATTTAAATCAGTACTTCAGGTTCCTTCCTGTATCAAATCTTTTTGCATCATTCATTCATTATGTCCCGCTTTATCCTCTATAAGGGTCGCGGTGGAGTTCCCCATGCCCATCCAGGGGAGAACGTCTCAGGCGCTGGGCAGATACACCCAGGACAGGGCGCCAATCCATCGCTGGGCACACACTTACTCACACAGACATACTCTATATGGGGCAATTTTGAGAATTCAATTGACTTGATCCATGTTTTTGGACCGTGGGAGGAAACCGGAGAACCCGGAGGAAACCCACGCAGACACGGGGAGAACATGGAAACCCCACCCAGATGAGGATTCGAACCGGGAATCCCTAGCGCTGAGAGACGAACGTGCTAACCACTAAGTCACCGTGCCGCCGCATCATTTATATATTTATACAAAAATAGGATTGCACTAAATTAAAATGAGCAGTTTTAGGTTAGCTTAGCTGCCTGGCTTTTACTTACATAAAAAGAAAAACATCCATCAATGAACAAATAATTCCAAACATATTAATACAAATGTTTACCATAGTGCATTAACCTTTAATCCAAACAAAAATACAGACATTACAGCCACAGTGCATTTATATTTTGCAAAACTTAACATTAAAAATGTAATACACACTTAAGCCTTTTTAACTATTTTGCACATTTGCTTCATTTTCAAAACTTAACCTTAAATATTAAATTTATTTTCAACTTATTTTAATTCAGGGTGACGTCATGCCACACATTTGTCGTATTTACAAAGTACCTCGATTTCATTTTATGCTTCTTGTTGTTGTGCTCATGTTGGGCTCTCTCCCTGGCTTTAAAAGCCAAACACCAGCTTTTAGCGCCGACGGGGGTGGTCAAATCCCGCTCTCCCCTGCTCCATGCTTCCCGCTAGCATGAACTAGCATGCTAGCAAACTACAACGGGAGCATGCTGTATGGTGGCGGATACGTAATGTGATATGCAGTACGCTCGGGAGTTCTCGAATTTAAAAAAATACAGGCAGATATTTGTCCATAATGCAATACCTTCAGAAAAGAAAAAGCAAGAGGTTCTTGCGGTGATGGCATGGTTTCCAAAGAGCCCTAACCTCAACATTGTTGGCCTGTCATATAAAGAGATTGAAGGATTTGAGGAAGCTTACATACAGAAGGTCTATGGTTTATTGTCCAAGATGTTTGAAAAAAGAAAAGGAACTCCAAATACCCTTATGCACATGTACCTAAAAGATTTGATGCTGATTTGAAGGCAAAGAAAGTTCACACCAAATATTAAATTATTTTAAAAGTAGTTTCTGTTTATTCGCTGCGTTTTGTTAATTAATAAAAAATAGTTTGCATCTGCAAAAAGCTGGATGATTTACCATTTTACCGTATTTTCCGGACCATAAGGCGCACCGTATTATAAGGCGCAGTCTGAATTACAGGGTCTATTTCTGTATTTGACCCATGTATAAGGCCGTACTATAAGGCGCAATCTCAATTACGGACTATTTCTGTACGGCACCGTATTATAAGGCACTTGCTAAAACATACGATCTACAAGAAAAGTAAAAGATGCAAAACGGTGATTTATAATTGAAGTTTATTCTACTACTTGACAAAACACATTATTTTTAATCACTCTTTTCCCACAAATACATCAAAGTCCTCATCTTTTGTGTCTGAATTAAAAAGCTGCACAATTTCACTACTCCGAGTTCTCTCTCATCAATGTCTGAGTCAGTCTCGCCGCCAGGCGGCTGTTCGGCAATGATGCCGGCTTTTGCGAAAGCTCGGACAACAGTGACAGCAGAAAGCTTGGCCCAGGCATCCACAATCCATTCACAGACGTAACTTGCCCGCAGCTGCCTCCCGAGTTTTAGTAAACGTGTGTTCGCCGTCTATCATCCATCGCTCCCACACCGCCCGCAACTTTACTTTAAACGCCCTGTTTACGCCAATGTCCAGCGGTTGGAGTTCTTTATTTAATCCTCCCGAAATGACGGCAAGCTCCGAATTAACTTTCTTCACTTGGCTTTTCTGTGAGGGGGGGGGGGGGGGGGGGGGGGGGGGGGGGGGGGGGGGGGGGGGGGGGGGGGGGGGGGGGGGGGGGGGGGGGGGGGGGGGGGGGGGGGGGGGGGGGGGGGTTTTTTTTTTTTTTTTTTTTTTTTTTTTTTTTTTTTTTTTTTTCTCTCCTCCACACACTTTTTTTGGTGACTCAACAGGACACAATTCCAGTAGTTATAAAGAGAACATCAATTTTTACCCTAAGCGTAAACACGTACCCCCATACATACACAAACAAATGAACATGCCTTTATAACATATACATGTCCATACACACATCTACATGACCTTATAATAAAAATGATAGTAATAATGATGCTAAAATAAACACAATTAAATGCTGAGATAACGAAAAAAAAATATATAGAAATAATAATAATAAAAAAAACACCAAATTAAAAATAAAATAAAAATTAGTGTAAAAATAATAAATAAATTTAAATAAATTATTTTTAAAAAAGCTCACCTCCCCCACCCCTGCCACAACCAGATTGTTAAGATTTTTAAGACTGCCATGTCTCAAATAATTTGTCAGCTGAATTCCTCAGGCTGACCTTAATTTTCTCCAGACTGAGAAAAAAACATGGAATACGAAGGTGGGACTGCAGACTTCCAGCTCAGGAGAATTCTTCGTCTGGCTAATAATAAAGATTAAAACCACAACGGGGGCAAGCAGCATCTAGCTTTCATGTAGTATGCCCTATGAACCAGCTTCAGCTGCATCAGGCCAAGTCTGGCACAAGACGCAGTGGAGTTGACCCTTGCCAAAGCCCTTGACCACCAATCATCCAACTCATCCCCCAGGTCCGCCTCCCACCTTGCCTTGAGTGTCGAATTTGTCTCTCCGCGGAGATTTGGAATACATGTATATCAGGGGTGCCCACACTTTTCTGGCCCGAGATCTACTTTTCCATTGGACAGGTCATCGAGATCTAACTGGGTCAATCTCTATTTTTAGGCTTTTATATTGAAACCTGTTTACACACATGTTAGTATTGTCGAAACTGTTAGAATTGCTCTTTTATTAAACACATTCCAGCAAATAGCATGGAGAAAACCTGATATACAGCACAAATGTAAAACAATCACTGTAAAACACATTTCCCCAAACATCCATTATCTTCCACTTTATCCTCTATTAGGGTCCCATGCCCGTCCAGGGGAGAACACTTCAGGTACTGGGCAGATACACCCAGGACAGGACGCCAATCTATCACTGGGTGCACATTCACACTCACACACTCTATATGGGGCAATTTGAAGAATTCAATTGACCTTGATCCATGTTTTTGGACTGTGGGAATAAACCGGAGAACCCGGAGGGAAGCCACGTGGACACAGGGAGAACATGGAAACTTCACCGAGATTGGGATTCGAACTGGAAATGAAAGGAGTGCTGAGAGGAGAACTAGCGCTGAGAGGAGAACATGCTAACCACTAAGCCACTGTGCTGCCCCCAAATAGAACATGAACGTTGATAAAAGCAAATGAATTTTGCGTTTGACGTTGTAAAAAATACTCATCCTCCCACTCTAAAAGAAAGTGCAACATTTTAGTTCTTTTTGAGCTCCACTCGTCCATCACTCATCTTGTCAGTCAAATGAAGTGTAACAACACAAACAGAAACTATGTAATGTAGATGATTCGTGAGCCAGTGCTTTGGATTTAGGCAAGGAGGTGTGGCCACGTGCTAGTTTTGGGAACAACGAGAGAGACCGGGGGGGGGGCAGACCGCTCGCTTGCTCGCTCGCTCACTCGCAGAATGATGGAGATCGCGATTTAGAATGAATCACATTGTGTGTGAATGTGTGTGTATAAGCGCTTCCGACACGGTGCTGTAAAAAAAAGCGCTTATACGTGATAAACGCTTTTTTTTTCTCAACCCTCCATCGCGATTTACCAGACACCCCTTCGCACGTATTGAGCACCCCTGCTTTATATATTTTAGCTATCAAGCCTTTTGTATCTGGTTCCAAACTGCACAACTCCTCCCAGGGAGCAGCTTCAGGTTCACAGGGAGAAGATGTGAAGAGAGATTGGGTGCAGTGGCGAACTTGTAAATACCGGAAGATGTTTGTTGGTAAAAGATTAAATTTGACTTTTAAGTTTTGAAAGCTTGAAAATATACTATCAATTAATAAGTCACAAAAGCTAAAAATCCCGTTGTTTGTCCATTGTAAAAAGGTGGTGTTGGTCAGAGAAGGCTTAAACAAATGATTATGACAAATAGGGCTCAGAGATGAAGCATCCTTAGATTAAGTCAGTCTTCTAAGTTGAGCCCAAACTCTCAAGGTTGATATAACCACAGGATTAGATGAGTGTTGTTCTGGGGACAAAGGAAGATTTAAATAGACCAGTGCAGATAAAGAGGTATAGCTGTAGGACATGGATTCCGCTCTGGGGAGTGAAGCCAAAAGTTAATTTTCTGCACGTTTGCCGCTAAAGAATAATAGAATAAGTTGGGGAGTGCCAAACCACATTCTTTCTAGGTTTCTGTAGAGTAGCACTTCCTATCCGAGGGACCTTTCCTGACCAAATAAAGCTTGTAATAGTTTTATTAATATGTTAAAAAAAATGCTTTAGATAGAAAAACAGAAAGGCATTGAGACAAAAATAAAAAATTTAGGTAAAATGTTCATTTTAACACGCTGCACTCTGCCGGCCAATGAGAGTGGGAGACTGTTCCATCTCTAAAACCCTCTGGGGAAATCCAAAATGGGATAGTGCCCTGGTTAAGACTCTGGGCCGCCTGATTAACAGGGAAACGCTCACTTTTTTTAAAATTTAACTTGTATCCCTAAAACGAACCAAGTTCATTTAATATGGATTCAGCGACTGGGATAGTTTCCAGGGAGTCGTTAAGATATAGCAGTAGATTGTCTGCATAAAGGGAGACCATGCTCTCCATCCCACTATGCAGAATAACTTTAATAGATGTAGAGGAACGAAGGCCAATTGACAAGGGTTCCAGTGCCAGAACAAAGATCAATGGGGATAGAGGGCATCCCTGACGAGTCGATAATGGATTTTTATTATCGATTCGTTGGGTCACACTATTTCCACATTACTCGCAATGTCGTAACCGCTTACGTCACCTGCGGCGCTTCAGTAACGCTGGAAAGTAATAGCGGTTTGAACAGAACGAGGCAGAGTCTGCAAAACAAGTTGATAAATCGTACAAATGAAACACAGCCAACGCAGAAAATAAAGCTTCCGTTTAAAACTGCGGGAACTTCACGCTGCGCACAATTGAAGAACATGGTACATGCGAGCTCTGCGAAAATGAATTAAGCTGCACAGAGCACCACGGATCCACCACCTGAAACTATGAAACTAAACATGTTAAGCACTGAGGATGAAACTGAACAGCAGCGTAAATCACTGCAACCCGAGGTTCTTTAGTTTTGAAGTGAGTCAACGCAACACTGTGAGACCGGCAGAGCACGCTGTATGCTGTTGTTACCTGGATAATGACAATGATCGAGAATGTGTCTTAACGTCCATTATACGAATACGTCCGTATATCCCGGGACATGTCCGTATTTCACGTCCTGTCCCGTTTTTTTTTTTTTTTTAAGTGAGGAAATGTCCTGGTTTTTAAATGACCTTCATTGGATCATTAAATGTCCCGGCACTAGGGCACTGCGTGCCACGCTGCGTGTCAGTCCGCAAGCGACATGCCAAAGCGCAAGTGTACGTTTACAAAAGCGAGCCCCCTCCGCGCTTTCAGACCGGGACGGGACCTTGTGCACGGTGTGCAAAGCAGTGTGCAAAGCAGGCACATATGTCCCAGTGTCTAATTGACATTTCATACAAGAGGATTTTTTTTGTTAATTGGCTAATTTGTTCATTTTTTTTCAATAGCTGATAGTTTTAGTTCATTTGTTAATTAAGTTGTTTCCAATAGGCTACAGAACAGACAATATTTGGTTTATTACTGAGGGCAACTGAGTATCATGTGTTATTTGAAATTGACATTTGTTGTTAAGTGAGGGATGTTTGGATGATGCACTATTTCTTCATTGTGCTTTTCATTCAATAAAGGAAATGTTAACTTAAGCATACCATAATAGTTTGTTTAAACACTTAAACACACTATATATAATACTATACTATAGAATAATTTTACTGACCCCCCCAAACAGCTTAATAAATGTTTAACTGTGCTTTTATAAATACATGCAACTTGTACACAATGGTGCTAATTAATGATCAAGCTTCACGTTTTAATGATTTGATAAAATATGAGTGAAGACACTGCACACTATGGCAGTGAGGTTGAATTAGTTGCATTTAAAGGGGAATTGGGTAACATATTATAGTTGCTCAGATTTGTGTAATTTAGTATTTTTTTCACAAATGCCGAATATGAGAATTTCCCCTCTTAAAACAGCCTTCAAAGATTCCCACAGAATGGAATTAGATATTGAATTTGACCTATTATTTGTTAGAAAGAATTCTATAGAATTAGACATTTTAGTGCAAAACTCTTCACTCGACAGGAGCTGTGCATTAAAATGCCAAGGAGTCTTCCACTCTCAAATGACTCAAATTCAAGGGCCATTTGTATAGGCCCATGGTCAGATATGACAATAGGTAAATATTCAATGCCTTTACCTGAGTCCAATAGCAGCTGATCTATAAAAAAATAATCGATGCGCGAGAAGGTATGCTGCGGATGAATGACTGTTGGAATTTTTCTGATCCAACTACCTCAAAAAGGAGTTCAGTCATGAATTTTACTGGATTATATCCTTCCAGCTTCTCAGGTATTCGTATTATCCGAAGGTTAGACCTCTTGGTACGATTTTCCATATCGTGCAATTTGTCCTGTTCAGCGTGCTCGCGTGTTCTGATAGAAGCGATTGTTCCATCGATTTTAATGCAGGTAAAAACCAGGGTGGGGGAGCGGACTCGTCCGTGATAAGTTTGTTGAACGGGAGCTCTCCTGACCCCTCGAAGGGGAACCCTCAAGCTCCATGCCTGACTTATTACCTGGCGTAGTCGCCTTAATCGAGAACATTTGGACAATGACGGGATTGCGCGTACCTGAGTTGGTCTTCACAGTTGATTTATCTCTCAAATTGCAAGACATCTCGTATTTGGGCAAATCACGTATCTTCCACTTAGTGGCAATAAAAGTTATAATCAAGGACTTAACTATAGGTAATTATGCGAAGTCTGCGGGAGCGGCGCTACTCTACGTCTACTCTGGCTCAAACATATCCCAGAAATTAGCTTTTTTTAAGCATGGCTTTTTATGTTTTTTTTTTTAATTTATTTATTAATTTTAGATAAAACAGCAAAGCTTTTACTTGAAATCCAGCAATTCATATTTTGAACTAGGAGAAGGAGAATGCATGTCTGGTTCTGTAAAAACTTATGATAAACTCAGGACAAAATAATACATACACTATATTTATATCTCATGCTAAAGATAAAAAGATGACCCAGTGTAGAAATTAAGGTGGTGAAAAACTATATTCCTCATGCTAAAACTAGCTAGTTAAAGGAGGCGGTAAGCCTTTCTGAGGAGTAGAATGAAGCTTGTTCTAACATGCAAAATAAAATGGATATGGATGGGATCAGTGCTCATGCCATTCTGTCACGTCTTGTTCCATTTTTTTTAAAGTGAGGAAATGTCCTGGTTTTTAGCGGATCAATTGCAACACACCGCAGGGGAGCGGAGGATTGACTCGCACAAGCAAGGCGTAAAAGTACGCAGCTTTAGCCATTTAAATGACCTTCATTGGATCATTAAATGTCCCGGCACTGGGACACTGCGCACGGTGCAGTATTTGGTTCATTACTGAGGGCAACTGAGTATCATGTGTTATTTGGAGTTGACTTTTGTTGTTAAGTGAGGGATGTTTAGATGATACATTATTTCTTTCATTGTGCTTTTCATTAATTACAGGAAATGTTAACTTAAACATTTTGAATAAAATTACTATATATAATACTATAATATAGAATAATTTTACTGAAAAATATCCATCTTTTGGATAAAAGCGTCTGCTAAATGATTAAATGTAAGGACATGGAAAAATTTGCTTTATTCATCCGATTCATTGATTAATCGAAAAAATAATCGACCGAATAATCGATTATCAAAATAATCGTTAGTTGCAGCCCTAGTTGCTGGACTTGTGGCTTTTGCTGATTTCTGAAATGACTTTGCGTTTATATTCCAGAAACATTTTTCTCCCTAAAGAAATGCATTAGCCATTGGGCATAATAAAAACAAAAACCTTTGCTAAACATAATAGGATGTGAAAAGCTTCTTTTATGTCTGAGGGGGCTTACTGACCAGACACTGCCATGCGATTAATGTAGAAGTTCAGGTTTTTATCATTGTCTTCTCCAGAGCCATATCTATTGATAGACTGAAAGTAGTGGATAGACATTTGTAGACATTTTTATGCAAACTACTTTGTTCCTGGTCACAAAATATTCTCATGCTTTAAAATGGCAAACAAAAAGTAAAACACATGGTAAAAAAAAAAAGAATAGAACCATTAACATAGATCATTAAAGAACAAGAATGGGAAAGAATATCTTCAAGTACCTCTGATTGCTGCAACAGTCTTAAGTCTATATCAATCCGAACTATTTGGAAGAAACTCGTGTATGGTACCATTTGTTGAAAAATATGAAAGTATTGTTTTAAATAAATGTTCTATTTGTTTACATCATCGTTTCATCTGGTCAATCACATAATTTAAAGACCGTAAAAACGTTTTTGAATCGAAAATCGATTCTGAATTGAATCGTGACCTCAAAAATCGGAATCAAATCTCCAGACACTAAGAGATTCGCACCCCTACTGAAAGTTACAGTTTTCCAAAGACCACACTTGACTGGCCTAGTGGTGTAACATTGTGTGGACAGATGAGAGCAAGATTGTTCTCATTGTGTCTAAAGTACCACAGACATTTTGTGAGATGAACCATGAATGCTGATATTAAGCCACTGTACACTGTGACGACCATGAACAAGTTTCAATATCTAAAATTACTGGAAGAGATCATGTTTTTTATGCTAAATAATAAATGCCCACGAGATGGGTGTTTCAACAAGACAATGACCCCAAACACAACAGCAAGATTGATGTCATGAAGTGGCCAGCCTAATCCATAATCCTAAATCCGATTTGAGAATTTGTGGGGTGACCTCAAAAATACTGTTTTAACCTTTGAATGTACTGTAGTCATCTTGGGCTGGGATATCTCTGCAGGTGTCAGTTGTTGGTTGACTCAATGCCACATTTATAAAACATAAATAAACGTTATACAACTAATATATTAGTTGGGTGATTAACAGAAAATATGACTTTGTAAATAACTTTTACTTTATACTGTAAATATCTGAGTTTGTGAATTAAAAAGACACTGCTAGTGGTTAGCATGTTTGCCTCTCAGCGCTGGGGATCCAGGTTCGAATCCCAATCCACATTTTTCCACATGGGCTTCCTTCCTATTCTTCGGTTTTCTCCCACAGTTCAAGGACATGGCTTCAAGGTAAAATGAGTGCTCTAAATTGCCCTATATAGTTTGTGTCTGTGTGAGTAAGTGTGCCCAGTGATGGATTGATCTGTACCGGCATGGGAGAACCTCCCCCCGTGTAAATGTTGTTTGATTTTATTTGGAATTGAATGTGATGTGCTTCAAGTGCCTTTGTGTATATGGAGATAAATTCTGTTACGTGGATTGAGACTTTTCTCAGTTGTTATACACTAATTTTTTTTTACAGAAATGTGTGTGTACATGTGTGTGTACACACATACTGTATATAGTGTGTGTATATATACTGTATATCTGAGTTTGTAAATTTTTTATATATATATATATATATATATATATATGCTCATAAAAATAAAGGGAACACTCAAATAACACATCCTACATCTGAATGAATGAAATATTTTCATTGAATACTTTGTTCTGTACAAAGTTGAATGTCCTGACAACACAATCACACAAAAATCATCAATGAAAATCAAATTTATTAACCAATGGAGGCCTGGATTTGGAGTCACATACAAAATTAAAGTGAAAAAAACACACTACAGGCTGATCCAACTTTAATGTAATGTCCTTAAAACAAGTCAAAATAAGACTCAGTATTGTGTGTGTGTGTGGCCTCCACGTGCCTATATAACCTCCCTACAACGCCTGGGCATGCTCCTGATGAGATGGCAGATGGCCTCCTGAGGGATCTCGTCCCAGACCTGGATTAAAGCATCTACCAACTCCTGGACAGTCTGTGGTGAAACGTGATGTTGTGGGATGGACGAGACATGATGTCCCAGATGTGCTCAATTGGATTCAGGTCTGGGGAACGGGAGGGCCAGTCCAGAATTTCAATGCCTTCATCTTGCAGTAACTGCTGACACACTCCAGCCACAGGAGGTCTAGCATTGTCCTCCATTAGGAGGAACCCAGGGCTAACTGCACCAGCATATGGTCTCACAAGGGGTCTGAGGAGCTGTTCTCGGTACCTCTGGCGAGCATGTGGATGGCTGTGCGGCCCTCAAGAAGAAATGCCACCCCACACCATTACTGACCAAATGCCAAACCGTTCATGCTGTAGGATGTTGCAGGCAGCGGATTTCTCTCCATGGCGTCTCCAGACTCTGTCATGTCTGTCACAAGTGCTCAGTGTGAACCTGCTTTCATCTGTGAAGAGCACAGGGCGCCAGTGGCGAATTTGCCAATCCTGGTGTTCTCTGGCAGACTGCCAACCCTCATACCATCCTCATGGAGTCGGTTTCTTACCATTTGTGCAGATACATGCTCATTTGTTGCCTGCTGGAGGTCATTTTGCAGGGCTCTGGTAGTGCTCCTTCTGTTCCTACTTGTACAAAGGTGGAGGTAGTGGTCCTGCTGCTGGGTTGATGCCCTCTTACGGCCTCCTCCACATCACCTCCTGGTGTACTGGCCTGTCTCTTGGTAGCGCTTCCAGCTTCTGGACACTACGCTGACAGACACAGCAAACCTTTTTGCCACAGCTTGCATTGATGTGCCATCCTGGACGAGCTGCACTACTTGAGTCACTTGTGTGGATTGTAGAGTCCACCTCTTGCTACCACGAGTGTGTAGGCACCACCAACATTCAAAAGTGACCAAAACATCAGCCAGAAAGCACTGATACTGAAAAGTGATCTATGGTCCACCTGCAAAACCACTCCTTTTATTGAGTGTGTCTTGCTAATTGCCAATAATTTCCACCTGTTGTCTATTTCATTTGCACAACAGCATGTGAAATTGATTGTCAGTCTTGCTTTCTAAGTGGACAGTATGATTTCACAGAAGTTTGAAGAATTTACTTTGAGTTATATTGTGTTTGTTTTCCCTTTATTTTTTTGAGCAGTGTATATAATGTGTGTGTGTGTATAACACAATCAGCGTGACAGTTATTCAAAATACAGTGTCAGCACAACAAAGGAAAAAAGTGGGTGATGGTATAAAATATTACCTATATCAAAGCTTGTAATCTGTGCGTTAATTTCATTCCTTTTTCACTTTCAGATTTGACTTTCTATGCATGCCCCTGTTTCATCCCCGGTTTCGACGGGAGTATGAATTGGGTCCTGTTATGTCCAGATCAGGAGCACTGACACGATCTGACCTATTGTTGTGTGGACGAGGTGAGAGATGTTAAGTTAGGGCATGCATGTTTGTGTGATCTCAATGTTTTTACATTTAGTCCACGATAAAAGTCCACTTTAAAATGTGCAGTTTTAATACGCAGAACCATGCCATAGATGTTGCAAAGTTTGAGGCAACTGGCATACTGATTGCAGAAATTTCCACCAGAACTGTTGCAGCTAAATTTAAATGTTTTTTTAAAAAACATTTCTCTACCGCAAGCTGCCTTCAAAAGCGTTTAAGAGAATTTGGCAGTACATCCAACCATCCTCTCAACTGCAGACCACGTGTGACCATACCAACACAGGACCTTCATATCCTGCAATATCAACACACACAGCTGTGCCGATTAACCATAGAATTTTAGCACGAATCGTCAGTCTCATTAGGCTGACTGCAGTTCGTCTGTGCTGTATGGTAAATGTATTGCACTGCGTGAGGCAAATGGTGGTCACACGAGATACTGACCAGTTTGACTTGCCCATACTGTAAATGTAAACTGCACATTTTAGAATGGTCTTATATTGTGGCAGCCCAAGGCAAACATGCAATAAATGTGAGATTAAAATAACCTACTTATTTTGTGCCATTAGATTGGGGGGGGGGGGGGGGGGGGGGGGGGGGGGGGGGGGGGGGGGGGGGGGGGGGGGGGGGGGGGGGGGGGGGGGGGGGGGGGGGGGGGGGGGGGGGGGGGGGATATATATATATATATATATATATATATATATATATATATATATATATATATATATATATAATATATGAAATCAGCAGGATAGCTATCTGTCACAGACATAAACAGTGAAGCAGGATTGTCCAGCACTGAATACATAAATTTTAGTCACATTGTTTATTAAACATTGTTTAATGTTATTGTGAATGTATCTACTGGTGTATGGAACTGCATATAAAGATTACAGTTTGCACAATACATGTGGAAACCAATAAACAGATCTATTGATAAATATCAATAAATCTGTTTTCTTTGTTTTTACAAAAGTGTTTTGTACTGTTAGCAGATTCCTGAACATGCTTTAGTCACATAAAGCTAAGAAACCCTTCAGTATTTGAAACTATTGAATGCAGCATTGTTTTTTTTTATGTAGTATTTCAGAAATAACTTTACTGGTTCTTGACCTCACTGGTAAGAAAATAAGTCTACGGTGCAAAGCACAGTGTACTGCTACACTACACTTTAATATAGTAATTTCACTATTTCAAGATCAAAGTATTTAAGTTGAGTTGGGTGATGTCCGGCGGCACGGTGGCTTAGTGGTTAGCACGTTTGCCTCTCAGCACTAGGGATTCCTGGTTCGAATCCCCATCTGGGTGGAGTTTCCACGTTCTCCCCATGTCCGCGTGGGTTTCCTCCAGGCTCTCCGGTTTCCTCCCACAGTCCAAAAACATGGATCGAGTCAATTCAGTTCTCCAAATTGCCCCATAACGAGTGTGTTTGTGTGTGTGAGTGTGTGCCCAGCGATAGATTGGCGCCCTGTCCTGGGTGTATATGCCCAGCGCCCGAGACGTTCCCCCCTGGATGGGCATGGGGAACCCCACCGCGACCCTAATAGAGGATAAAGTGGAAAATAATGAATGAATGTGTGATGTCCATTTCCACTCGATTTGCTTCGCACTGTTTTTTCCTGCAGGTAGATAAAAATGTTGTGTTTATATATATATATATATATATATATATATATAACCATAAAACCATATTTAAAGACACTATAATGTGAATTGAAAGAAAAATGTTTAACTTGTATGTTATTGTGCAAACGTTTATGATAATTGCTGGGCCATGTGTTCATTTATACCAGACTGGAACACACTTATTGTGGGAAAGCTTTCACCATGGATAGAGGCAGACTCTGAGCTAATTACTGAGCGCAGAAACTCTGAAACCGTAAGTTCAAATAACCTTCTTTTATATAATTGCATTTTAAATATTTTGATGTCCAATATAGGGCTGCAACAACAAATCGATAAAATCAATAAAAATGGATCATCCAAAGTGTCATTAATGAATTTTCGTTATAGATTCGTTGGGTCGCACTATTTCCGCATTACTCGCAATGTCGTAACCGCTTACGTCACCTTCAGCGCTTTAATAACGCTGGAAAAAAATAGCGGGTTGAACAGAATGAGGCGAAGTCTGCAAGACAAGTTGCTAAATCACACAAATGAAACATAGCCAACACAGAAAAAGCTTCCTTTTAAATCAAAACTGTGGAAGATTCACGCTGCACACAAATAAAGACTGTGGAACAGGTGAGCTCTGCAAAAATGAATTGAGCTGCAGAGAGCACCACGCTGATGATCCACCACCTGAAACTAAACATGCTGAACCCCGATGAGGATGAAGCTCAACAGCAGATAAATCACTACAACATCCCGAGGTTCTTTAGTTTTGAAGTGAATCATAATGGTGCAACGTAACACTGTGAGACCGGCAGAGTGCGCTTCATGTTGTTTTTTATGTTGATACACAATTTCTTTCATTGTGCTTTTCATTCATTACAGGAAATGTTAACTTAAACATACTATAATAATAAATGCAACTAATATTCCTAATGGAGGGCAAAGAATTGTGTAGGCTATTTACATATACAGAATGTTCCATGAAATTTTGTAATGTTATAATGTTATATAATATTATTAAGGTTGTAATACATTTTAAGGAAAATAAAAATAGATTTTTTAAATGTTATTTATTTGATCTGATTCACTGAGTGTATTTGAACTGAATGTTAATTCTGTTGGCAGGCCCTGATACAGGAGCTGAATTTCTGTGCCTATCTTGGTCTACCAGCATTTATGATTCCATTAAGGGGCCCACTGTGTGCCAACTTGGCACGGTTCTTGCTAAACCACATTCACACCGGACACCACTCCTCCATGGTAAATTTTAGTTTATTATCCTCTCGCATAATGTATGTCATTGTGCATATATGTTGTTTCATATAATTTGTATCCTGACCTTTACATTAATTTTTTAATTTTTAGTTCTGGATCAGGGTTTCTCTCATGGATGCTGAGGACACACGTGAGGACCTCATTGATAATGAACCATGTAAACAAGCAAATGACTATGACAATGAAGAGAGAACCTGGGAATGGTAAGATCAAATAAAGTGATTAAATATAGACTTATAATAGTACATGACCATAATTGCATTACACATGTGAAATGAGTGATGAATGCTTGTAATTTAAAGACTAAATTAGGAAAGTTCTAAATGTAAAATATATGTAATTGTATGCGTGTGTGTGTGTGTGTGTGTGTGTGTGTGTGTAGAAAAAAAAAAAACATTGATGAAAGGGAACACCGGAATGCTCGATAGTGAAATTGCGCAGCTTTGTAATTCAGACACAGAAGATGAGGACTTTGATGGATTTGTGGGAGAAGAGTGATAAAAATAATGTTTTTTCTCAAGTAGTACAATAAACTTCAATTATAAATTACCGTTTTGCATCTTTTACTTTTCTTGTAGATCGTATGTTTTAGCAAGTGCCTTATAATACGGTGCCGTACAGAATAAGTACCGTACAGAAGTAGAGTCCGTAATTGAGACAGCGCCTTATAGTTCGGGAACTAAGTGAATCCTCCCAAAGGGATCAATGAATTTCTATCTTATCTTAACTCCTCTGCCTGGCTTTGTTCGGGTTTGTGATGCCGTTTCCAGCAAATTGTGTTAATTAATGTGTAATTGGCGGCACAAAGTAAAATAAATTCCTCATTAGCTAAATATGTTTCCCCTGTGCACAATAGCACTAACCACTATCGGCCACCAATCACTGGCATTAATGCTCGGGTCTCACAGAGGTGGTAAGACATCTTGAGTGTCTACTTGACATTATATAGAGTATATAAACCACCACAGGCTCCTGAAAAGTAGACAGGTCAAATTTCTTAGTAATCAAAGCACATAGACCGTCATTTGTATAGGAATTTTTACCATCATGGGTCTCAAATGTTTGTGTGTGTATTTACTTCAGCACTTTTTTTTCCCCTAGGTGGCATTCATTCAGAACACTCTGTGACTACAACAAACGGATTTGCCTTGGTGAGCATTGGGGTTATAATAAAATAATAAAGAAAATTTGTTTTGACTTTACATATTTTTTATATTTTTTTCCTCCATAAAGCCATTGAAATTGGTGCAGACTTACCTTCAGAAACAACAATTGACAAGTGGCTTGGAGAACCAATTAAAGCTGCTATTCTTCCCACCAGCATATTTTTGACCAATAAAAAGGGCTATCCAGTACTTTCAAAAGCCCATCAGCGTGTTATATTTCGCCTTTTTAAGGTAGGCACAAGATTATTGTGATCAAGTGAATCATTATGGAAGCTTTTGTAATGTCATGAAATGAAGATTCTTAACTTTTTAATACTGCTACTGTATGTTACTATGTAAATTGTTTTCCCTTTTCAGCTAGAGACTCAGTTTATATTAACTGGAGCTAGTCGTCACAGTGAAAAGGACTTCCACACTTATCTTCAGTACTTAGAATACCTCAATCAGAATCGTCCAGCACCAAATGCTTATGAAATGTTTGCCAAGGGTTATGAGGACTACTTGCAATCACCATTACAGGTATCTGTCTCAGCAAATACTTACCAAGAATTTTACCATCAGGATTTTTATATGCTTTATAATAATTTTCTTCATGCCTTAGCCTCTAATGGATAATTTGGAGTCACAGACATATGAGGTTTTTGAAAAAGATCCCATTAAATACTCACAGTACCAGCAGGTGAGTCATCATATACATTGGCGTTGTTGTAGTGTTTAACATTTGCTTGGCCCTGACATTTTTTAATATATCAGTTTTATGAATTTTAAATTCTGTTCTGTCCAGGCAGTGTATAAATGTTTGCTTGACCGGGTTCCAGAGGAGGAAAAAGATACCAGTGTACAGTATGTGTTAATTTATTGATTGTTTTTTATTTGAGGTTTTTTGAGTAGTTATTTAGTATTAGAGCACTTAATTTGTCAATTCCCTAAGACATTTAAACATAACCTGACAAATATGCAGAATGCTATTTAGTGTTACTTTTTATTTTTAAATTTCTAGGTAAGTAGGTAAGTAGGCACCCTGTTTTATTTAAAGACAAAATATTCCTATAGTAATTTTTAGGGCTGCAACAACGTATCGATAAAATTGATTATGCAAAGTTTCGATAACGAATTTCATTATCGATTCCTTGGGTCGCACGGTTTCCACATTACTCGCAATGTTGTAACTGCTTACGTCACCTGCAGCGTGAACAAGTTGGTAAAGCGTACAAATGAAACACAGCCAATGCAGAAAAAAAGCTTCCGTTTAAATAAACAAAACTGCGGGAGCGAGCTCTGTGAAAATGAATTGACCTGCACGGAGCACCACGGTGATAATACACCACCTGAAACTAAACATGTTGGCATCACCAATGAGGATGATGCTTAACAACAGAGTAAATCCCTAAAACATCCCGAGTTTCTTTAGTTTTGAAGTGAATCAACAGTCACTTGCTATGAGACCGGCAGAGCACAATTCATGCTGTTTTTGGTTGGTAACTGGAAAATAACAGTGATGGAGAATGTTACTTTATATGTTCGTTTAATTATCTTAAGCAGTGTTTAAATGTGCTTTATAAATACATACAACTTGTACACAGTGGTGGGAATTAATGATCAAGCTTCACATTTTAATTTTCTGACAAAATATGAGTGAATTCACTGCACTCTATGGGAGTGATGGGGATTAGGTAACATATTACAGCTACACAAATTTGTGTGATTTAGTATTTTTTTCACACTATGCTCTTTATACTCAGTTAAAAGTGGGTGATCTGCATCAGGTGTGTTTCTTTCTTTTTTTTTTTCTTTTTTTTTGCATATACATTATTTCATTAATAAAAAAAGGGGTTTTAAATAATGTTTTTTAACCTATTGAGTGCTTGCATTAGGTTTTGTATTAGATGAGTTACAGAGTCTGTTTACTACTTACAAATAAAAAAATGGAATGAGTTTTCAACATGTGTATAAAAACTTTTGCCTAGGCCTTTATGTACACAATGTTAGACTAATGGCAGTAAAGGTAACCTGCTTTTTTTCTAGGGTATTGATGGTGCTAGGAGCTGGACGTGGACCACTGGTTAATGCAGCACTGCGTGCAGCAAAGCAAGCAAACAGAAAGCTCCGTGTATATGCTGTAGAGAAAAACCCTAATGCTGTCATTACGTATGCAATTATGGATATTTGTTTACAAATATATAATTGTGTGGTATGTAATATGTTAAAAGATTTCAACTGTATTTTTCAGGCTTGAGAACTGGAAGTTTGAGGAATGGGGAGAACAAGTAACTGTTGTGTCGTGTGACATGCGTGAATGGGCAGCTCCAGAAAAAGCCGACATCATTGTTAGTGAACTTTTAGGTTCCTTCGGTGATAATGAACTCTCACCTGAATGCCTAGATGGAGCACAGCACTTTCTTAAAGGTATAGGATTTATTTAATGTTTATGTAATTTATTTTTGTGTGTGACAGTCCTGGGTAATTTACTCATTATCTTTTAGATGATGGAGTAAGCATTCCCTGCTCGTACACTTCATTTTTGGCACCACTGTCATCATCTAAGCTGTATAATGAAGTGCGCAACTGTAGAGAAAGAGACAAGGACCCAGACTGCCATTTTGAGACACCATATGTAGTGAGGCTACACAACTTTCACCAGCTTGCTGACCCCAAACCTTGCTTTACTTTTGTACATCCCAGCACTGGTAAGATAAATAGTGTGTACACACAAAAATGTAGTTGTACTAGGGTTGCATTACAGTTATTTAAATTAAATTTGTTGATTTTAACCCACATTTGCATCCATGAGTATTTGTGGATATTGTGCGCGAATATTTATAATTTCTTCTGTACACCACAACTATTTTTAAATGGGACAATCAAGATGATTTGAAATGTAAACTTTCAGCATCAATTTAAAGTTAACTTTTATTTGAATGTGTGTGTGTGTATATATGTGTGTGTGTGTGT
>JAFMOD010000463.1:238647-277717 GCA_019802435.1 Corydoras maculifer
GGCTGAATAATTTTGCACATCGCACTTTTCAGTTTTTTATTTGTAAAAAAATTGTTGATTCATGTATAACTTTCATTCCACTTCACAATTGTATACCACTTTGTGTTGGTCTTTCACATTAAATTCCAGTGAAATATATTTATGTTTGTGGTTGTAATGTGACAAAATATGGCAAAGTTCAAGGGGTATGAATACTTTTGCAACCCACTGTATATATATTGTGTATAAATATAAATAAATAAATATATTGCCAGACCTAAACCCAGTCTATGAGGTATTCTCAAGAAGAAAATGACGGGCACCAGACCCAACAACAAAGAATACCCCATAGATTATTTTGGTTCTTCTGGTGGCATGTGCAGCATCTCCATACAGATCCTCAGCAGAAGGAATCATGAAGTCCTCTAAAACAGTAGACTGATTTACGAAAGTGATATTTCTCATTGGACCTCAAGCAATTTAGATTTTGTTCCTGACCTCTACTGTTTAGTAGATGAGTAGTGTGTCACGCTCTGTTCAAAACATTCATGCCCTACAAAAATTGGGCTGATTTCTCCATAGTATTTTAATTTTTTCAAACCCTCATGGGTTTTATGAGCTGAAAGCCCAAATTATGTAAAAAAAAAAAAAAATATATATATATATATTAAATTGTGGAATCTAAAATCTATTCTAGTTTAACTTTTTAAATGATATTATGGAAATTGATCAACTTTTCCATGATATTTTTTTCCATTCCACGATCTAATTTTTTGGAAAGGGTCTGTGTGTGTGTTTGTGTACATCAAAATGTGAGATTTTTAAATTCATTTGGAAACTATGGTGGAAAAAAAGCAGTAAATAACATGTAAATTACTTTTTAAGAATCGCTTCTGTCCTACATTTGCTAACATTTCTGATGAATGGCACCTGTTTGACCTCGTTGTCCATATAAAACATACCTGTCCACAGCCTCAGTCAGTCTGACCTGCACCACGCTGGGAAGAGTGAATCTACAATAGCCAAGCAGTTTGGTGTAAATAAATCCACTCTGGGATCAATTTTCAGAAAATGAAGGACATACAAGACCATTGATAATTTCCCTCCATCTGGGGCCCCATGCAAGATCTCATCCCGTAGGATCAAAATGATCATGAGAACAGTGACCGAATAGTCACAAAACTACACGGCGAACCTGATGAATGACCTACAGAGAGCTGGGCCTAAAGTGACAAAGGCTACCACCAGTAAACACACTATGCTGAGAGGGACTTAAACCCTGCAGTGCCAGGCTTGTCACCCTGTTTAAGCTGTTACATGGCAAGGCCCATTTGAATTTTGCCAGCGAGAATGTGAATCATCCAGAAGATGATTGGGAGGAGGTATGGGCCAAAATACCAGCTACAGTGTGTGCAAACTTGGTAAACTTACAGGAAATATTTTACCTCATTGCCAACAAAGGTTATGTTATAAAGTATTGAGTTGAATTTTTGTTATTGACCAAATACTTATTTTCCACCATAATTTACAAATAAATTCTTCAAAATATACAATGTGATTTCCTTTAATTTTGTCTCTCATAGTTGAAGTGTACCTATGATTAAAAAGTTACGGATCTCTCATCTTTCTCTGTAGGGAAAGGTTCCCAATTAGTGGCTGACTAAATGCTTGATACTGCCACTCTCAAATCATGCTCAATGTTGAGCTTAGATCTGTTTTTTTTTCAGCAAAGCTACAATAATTTATAGCTGCTGCATTAAGTTGATCTCCCACTCAGTAATACCGAGTATTGTTTTGAATGAAGTATTTTTTAATTATTCTTCTCAGGAAAGAGATTAGATCAAAGCCTCCAGAACATACTTTTTTAAAAACGTCACAGGACCCTTAATAGTTTGAAAAAACAAAATCATTGTGTTAGTGTAGAGTTAAAATGCAGGTTAAAATAAAATTCCAAAGTCTTATCACTTTCACTGTACTGTTTCCCTATTAATTTTTCTATCACTGTAAACAGTACCAGTCAAAAGTATGGACATGCACATTCTTGCTCTATTTTCTGCACTTACCATATAACTGGACATTGTAGTTTAAAATTACAGACTGCAGTACACCTGCTTTTTTTTGTTTTGTGTTGATTATCAGTTCTCTATTAGTCAGGACCATCAGAGAATGGGTATAATTTGGGTGGTGTATTATTTATTGTTAGTTCTGCAGTGACACTGATGCGGTGACTGAGCTGCGGTGCAGCACTGCTGTTGTAATGTATTTGCAACACCTTAGTGAAATTGCTGAATGAGAGTAATGTACCAACCAAATACCTGCTCTGCAATGGTACTATTGGGGTCTTTAATATTAAATAACGGAGTACAATTGGTTATTTAGCAGAAATTTTATCCAAAGCGACTTACGAGTATCTAACTTGATTGGGGTCAGGGAACAAAGGTGTTACATTTGTTCATTTAGCAGACACATTTATCCAATGCCACTTACGAAGCAAGCACAGGTTGTTTCCTGGTCCGCTTGGGTGGGGCTTGTCTGTTATGTCAATTTTTGTTTTAACCAATTGACTAGAGCTAGCAGATGATGCAATAATTATCATTCATTCATTCATTATCTCCCGCTTTATCCTCTATTAGGGTCGCGGTGGGGTTCCCCATGCCCATCCAGGGGAGAATGTCTCGGGCGCTGGGCAGATAGACCAAGGACAGGGCGCCAATCCATCGCTGGGCACACACTCACTCACACACACACTCTATATTGGGCAATTTGGAGAATTCAATTGACTTGATCCATGTTTTTGGACTATGGGAGGAAACCGGAGAACCCGGAGGAAACCCACGCAGACACGGGGAGAACATGGAAACTCCACCCAGATGGGGATTCGAACCGGGAATCCCTAGCGCTGAGAGACGAACGTGCTAACCACTAAGCCACCGTGCCGTTTATGCAATTATTAATCTAAAGAAAATATTTGAATATACAATAAAAACTACGAATTAGGCAAAGCCTATTCCAAGTGAAACAATGTGAAGCAAATTAACCAAGTAAAATCAAGTCTGCAATGCCACACCCAAACTTGTAGTCGTTTATGCAAGTGATTGGGCAAGTTCAGCCTAAACACAATGTTTTGCAAACACTTTAAATAATCAGTTTGTATTTAACATCTTTACACAATCACAATTTTTATTTTTGTGCTTGCCAAAGAGCAAACGTTTTAACAACTCTTTTATTTATTTTTTATTTTTTTTATTTTTTATTATTAGATATGAATAACAACAGATACAAATGCCTACGCTTTGAAGTGTCCTGCAACTCTGTACTTCATGGTTTTGCTGGATATTTTGAGACTATGCTGTACAAAGATGTCACGCTAAGTAAGTTTTACTTTTTTTGCAGAACAGTGAATTGGCCGTGAAAATTTTTTAATTATTTATTTATTTAGGTATACGACCAGAAACACACTCTCCAGGAATGTTTTCATGGTTTCCCATCCTCTTTCCACTCAAGGTGGGCACTCTTAATACGTAAATAATTCATTGATCATAAAGTGAGTACCAGTTTATAAAATAATATAGTTGATTGAGATTCTTTTTTGCCTTTTCCACAGCAACCTATTCCACTTTGTGGTGGTTCTGATGTAAGTGTGAAGTTCTGGAGGTGTAACAATGGGAAGAAGGTGTGGTATGAGTGGGCCGTCACTGAACCCATCTGTTCTGCCATCCACAACCCTGCAGGACGGTCCTACACAATTGGCTTATAGAATAGTGTAATGACATTTTCATAGCCATTTATCTGCTCATTGGGGATGTATACTAACAAGTACCCTGCATAAATTTGAGTTATGTATACCTTCTACTACATGATGTTTAGCCAAGTTCAGAAGTTGCTTTTGTAGTAGTATATCCATCATTAATAATTGTCATTGATTTACATGCATAGGCTCATCTTGTTTAACCTGGGTCTTCTCAACAATAAATTTAGATTCTATTAGAATGGGTTCCCCCCCTTCCTTTTCCCCTTCGCATAATGTTCTTTTGACAGCATTTTCTAATTAATTTGAATTTAAATAAATCCTGTTCTCATGGTGTAAGTTTTGTTTATTTATATAAATTATGCATTATGCAACACATTTTAAACTGGCTCTACGACAAAACTAATCCTATACAATCAATTGCATAGAGGTACATTACGAAATTAACAATAACACATTGTTAAGATTACATGTTTACATGAGTTCACCTTAAGGGTATTTTAACAGCGTGAGTATATACAGCATATGCACACAGGTGGTTAGGTGATGTTGAAAAACAAAAAGGATTTATTACACTTCAAGCAATACACTTTACAACTGACTTGTGCTTTTCTGCACACAGTTTACAAAATCGTGAGGCACAATTGCTTAGCGGTTTACACATTCGCTTCTCAGTGCTGGGGATCCAGGTTCGAATTCCAATCTGGGTGGAGTTTCCATGTTCTCCACGTGTTGGTGTAGGTTTTCTCCTGGATCAAAAACATGGATTTAAGGTAAAGTGGCTGCTCTGAATCGCCTCTATATAGTCTGTATGTGAGTGCATGAGTGAGTTAATGTGTGCCCAGTGATGGACTAGTGTCCTGTCCTGGGTGTATCTACTACATTCCCCTCTGAATGGGCAACTGATTTTAGTGGAAAATAATGAGTTCACACAATCTTAAATGCTGTCATGTATTAAACATTTCTTTAATCTTTCCACACAATGCCAAACAATCTTCTGGTGCATCATTTACATGATTTCCCTACTACCTCTCATTTACAAATTAATCTGATCAACTCCCTGTCACGGGCGGCACGGTGGCTTAGTAGTAAGCACGTTCGCCTCTCAGCGCTAGGAAGTCCCGGTTCGAATCCCCATCTGGGTGGAGTTTCCACGTTCCCCCTGTGTACGCGTGGGTTTCCTCCGGGTTCTCCGGTTTCCTCCCACAGTCCAAAAACATGGATCAAGTCAATTGAATTCTCCAAAAATTGCCCCATATTGAGTGTGCCCAGCGATAGATTGGCACCCTGTCCTGGGTGTATCTGCCCAGCGCCCGAAACGTTCTTCCCTGGATGGGCATGGGGAACCCCCCGCGACTCTAATAGAGGATAAAGCGGAAGATAATGAATGAATAATGAATGAACTCCCTGTCGCACATGATCAGAGGCTTTTGTCTGAAAATTCTTTTCATAGGATTTTATGGTATACTATAACATACATCCAGAAGAGCATTTGTGAGATCTAACACAAATTTGGAACAGTTATCCAAAATGCAGTTGTTTACAACTGAAATGCCTAAATCCATTAAATTGGAGTTGGGTCCCACTAGCTTTGTTTGGGCAAAGGTAAAAACTCCAAGGCATTTCCACAAAGCAGGTTTCATGTAATTAATGGATAATTCTCTTTACTGCAGTGACCCGATATTTTTGCAGAAAAGCAAGGTGGCGGCGGCAGCATGATTTTGTGTATTGCACTGGTTTGACTGGATCACACACAATTGACTCGAAATCTAAAACACCTTAGTGACAACGGTGGTCTGTAATAATCCACCAAACAATCTTCAGCCACCAGCATCCTATAAACAGATGAGGGATTTGAGTATGATGAACACGAAATGCAAGAGTAGAAATGTTACTGAGTTTAACTCTGAGCAATAAGATCGATTGATTGAACTTTAGAGACACTGTTTAAAAAGAGCAGTGGGTGTCTGATACACTTGTTCCAAATCATCATCATCATCATCATGTGAATTTCACTGCAGTTCTGTGAATTATTCATTATCCAAATTATATCTGCTCTATGTACCAATGTCCTGCTCATTTTCGACATGCTGAGCTGCGCTGCAACACACTGGAGCTGCAACTTCTAGACATTCATTCAAACTGACAATTACATGGTATGTTGCAGGGGAGTATTTCATGAAATTGTGCTATAAGTGTAAACAGGCATACATATTGGCCACACAATTCCTATTACATATCGACCTACTACACCTTCCTTTGGTTCTTGTCAGTCAGGAGTTAAAATGTGCCGTTCTCAGTAGTATGTCCTGTCATAAAATTTATTTTAGCACATTTACATTTACATTTAGTCATTTAGCAGACGCTTTTATCCAAAGCGACTTACAAATGAAAACACCACAAGTCAGAAGCCATGAAGAAAACCAACTATACTGTAAGTTCATCAAACCTGATTGTTATCCGATGCTGAGGCGCGCCCCCCCACACCTCTTTTTTATTTATTTATTTATTTATTTTTTATAACAGGTATTTGTTAAAGAGATGCGTCTTCAGTAGTTTTTTTAAAACTGTTTAGTGAGTCTGCCTTACGGACAGAGTTGGGAAGAACATTCCACCATTTTGCAGTGGTGAACGCCACGGAGTGCGAATTAGCTCCTCGGTGAGGTGGAATCGCCAGGCGGCGATCATCGCTGGAGCGAATTGAACGAGTCGGAGTGTATTTTGAAAAGATGGAGTGAAGGTAGGACGGGGAAGATCCAGAAATGGTTCTGTATGCTAGAGTCAGTGACTTGTACTGAATGCGAGCAGCTACAGGGAGCCAATGGAGGAAAGTGAGTAATGAACAATAAACAAACAAAACAAACAATGGTCTTTCCCAAAATAACTTTTATTTGTTGAATTGACGGCGGCATGGTGGCTTAGTAGTTAGCACGTTCGCCTCTCAGCGCTAGGTATTCCCGTTTAACATTTAACACACATGTACACTGGAGATCAATATTATAGAACAGAAATATTTGTTGGGACTATACTACAAAATTGCTTTACATAAATAACAAAGTCAATTCAACATCCATCCATTATCTTCTGCTTTATCCTCTATTATGTTTGTTGGGGGGTGGAGGTTTCCCATCCCAATCCAAAGGAGAACCTCTTGGGCGCTGGGCAGATACACCCAGGACAGGGCGCCAATCTATCGCTGGGCACACACTCACTGACACAGACACACTCTATATGGGGCAATTTGGAGAACTCAATTGACTTGATCAATGTTTTTCGACTGAGGGAGGAAACCGGAGGAAACCCACGTGGACACAGGGAGAACATGGAAACTCCACCCAGATTGGGATTCGAACGGGAATACCTAGCGCTGAGAGGCGAACGTGCTAACTACTAAACCACCATGCCGCCGTCAATTAAACATTCATTCATTCATTCATTCATTATCTTCCGCTTATCCTCTATTAGGGTCGCGGTGGGGTTCCCCATGCCCATCCAGGGGAGAACGTCTCGGGCGCCGGGCAGACAGACCCAGGACAGGGCGCCAATCCATCGCTGGGCACACACTCACTCACACATACACACCCTAAATTGGGCAATTTTGAGAATTCAATTAACTTGATCCATGTTTTTGGACTGTGGGAGGAAACCGGAGAACCCGGAGGAAACCCACGCAGACACGGGGAGAACATGGAAACTCCACCCAGATGGGGATTCGAACCGGGAATCCCTAGCGCTGAGAGGCGAATGTGCTAACCACTAAGCCACCGTGCCGCCCGTCCATTAAACAAATAAAAGTTATTTTGGGGAAGACCATTGTTTGTTTTGTTTGTTTATTGTGGTTTTATTGCCACTTAAGCCCCTATTTGTCTATTTGTAGCATACACTTTATTTTCATTATATCCAGTGAAGTTACATTTCCAGAGATTGTTCCATGATGAGGAGAATTTGATTAGCTATACAAGTATCAAATTTGATAATAGAGATTAAGATGTGATAGAAACTTTAGTATCTGCTTTGGTGGGGTTTTTATCAAAAAGGTCTTTTATGTATTTTCGTGGTAGTAGCATTGGCGTACATGGTTATAAGCAGGGCTGTTGATGAGAATGTGTTTCAGTGTTATTGGGATGTTACATGGTTGACAGGATGGTATTTCGTCTTTTGTCGTCAGGTGTCTATGAGTTAGTTTGGTATGGTCTATGCGGCATCTTGTATAGACTGTCTGATCTGATCTGATGCTTGTTGATTGTCAGTTTTAACAATGGTTGGATTTCATGCAGTTTATTGTTAGTTTCTTGCCATTTGGATTTGATGAAGAGCTTTATGGTGTAGAAAATGTCCGAAAGTGGAATAGGTAGCCTGGTGATCTCTTTTGTTGATGCTTTCTTTGCGAGGACATTAGCCCTTTAATTTCCTGTGAATCCACAGTGTCCTGAGATCCAGCAGAAGACTATCTGGTATCTTTGTTTATGTAATAGGTTAACTTTTGCGAGTATTTCGGAAATGATGGGGTGGTCTGTCTTTAGTGATTCCAAGACTTGAAGGCAGGATTTTGAGTCTGTGCAGATGAGGTAATTGGGGTGTGAACAGTTTTCTGTGTATTCTGTTGTCAGCAGCAGTGCATATGCGGGTAAGACCATAATTATAATTAGTAAACATTGATTACTTTAGCAAATCCGTGGCCACTGAACATCACTAGGGTTTTCAACAGTAATATAATGCAAGTTATATAGTGCAAGTTCAAGTAATTTATTTATACAGCGCTTTTTACAATATTGCATTTTCACAAAGCAGATTTACAGTGTAATAATCCTTTGAACTCCCAAAGCGACATTGGCAAGAAATAACTCCCTGTTATGTTATTTTAAGGAAGAAACCTTGGGTGGACCAAGGCTCAGTGGGGTACTTGAGTAGGATCCAGTAATTCGGGTAGCCGCAGTGCTTCGGCAGATCCATGGATGAAGAGCTGGCAACAGCTCCAGGAAATTGGCAACACCTCAAAAGAAACAAACAAGAAAAGCAGTGCTTTAATAGCAGAGCTAATAAAGCACCGCATTTAAGTAATAACCAGAGTTTGATTGACACAGTGCAGCATGTGACACCAGCATAACTGACTAGAGCTGCATAACTAAAAGAGGCAGATATTGCAGAGCCAACTTAGTTGGGAGGGCTCCCTGAAACAGCATCATTTCTGTGCCACACTCCTACTTATGAACTGGGTGAAGATGCGAAATGCCAGCACAGACTATCCCAGATCATCAACCCAACACCACCAAGCCTGAGATCTACACCATAATCTAAAAATAATTAATTAAATGCAAAATTAAGTTTTTATTCTACTTTTAAAGATTGATATTGATTTTGAGTTGTGAACAGTAACTGGAAGGCTATTCCAAAGTTGAAGAACCTTGTGAATGCTCTTCAACCAGCAGCACCGTGAGATCTGACCTTACAGTTGAATCAGATCAGTGAGATACTGTGGAGTCTGATTATGTAATATTTTATATGTTATCAACCAAATTTTGTATACAAAACTTAGCTGTTAGCCAGTTTGTTAGTTTGAAGTTTGATAACACAGGACTTATTTGATCAAACTTCTTTCTGGTTCTAGTTGCAGGATTTTGTAATTTATGTAAAGGATTTTGTAATTTATGTAAAGATTTATTAGAACATCCTGTCAGAAGTGAATTACAATAATCTAACCTTGAGGTAATAAAAGCATATATGAGTTTATCTGCATCTTGGAAGGAGAGAATATTTCTTAGCTTTGAAATGTTGCAAAGAAAAAAAAATGAAATTCTAGTAATATTGCTAATGTGAGAGATCTGAATCAATGGTACCAAGATTATTATACAGACGAACTGGGACTGATTAAGGAGTTATCAAGGTTTACACAGTTAAACCTTGGGTTTACCAGGTATTCTCTAGAGGTTTTTTATTAGGTTTAGGCTTAGGCTAAGTTTTTAGGGCCATTTCATTATTTCAATGTTTTTAGTTTCAACAAACTGCTGTTCCAATGTTGATGTTTGACAGGGCACTTTTCTGCATTAAAAAATTGCAGGCTAATTTGTGATAAAGGAGGACCCACATGTAGTTGAAAAAACTGTAAAATGATTTTGCAATCACTCTGATATATAGCTGTACAAGAGGACTCGTGCACCAGACTTGAATGTGTTCAACTACCTTAGTACAACGTGTTTTTGACAATTGACCAGTTTTAAATATCAGTAATTATATCTGTTATTGGTCAAAAACCCTTCAATCTCTATTACTTTTTGGTCCAAATATACCTGTACATTGCCCAGCGATAGGGCGTCCTGTCCTGGGTGTATCTGCCCAGAACCCAAAACATTCTTCCCTGGATGGGGATGGGGGATGATAAAGCTGAAGATAATTGATGGATGGATCCCTGTACATTAATAAAGATGTACAATGGTTAATACAGTAAATTCCAAGGTATCACATTCTAATTTGGTAGCGTCGCTTGTATGAGTCGCTTCTCATAACAGCTACCACTTAGAAGTAAAACATCTGGTTGTCTGTGTATTCACAAGAGTGAAAATGATTGTGGCAGGTTATGACAGATTGAGATAGGGAGGTGTGTTCTATAATCCTGGTATATAAGTGCTGAAACGATAAAATAATTTTATTACTTTTTTTAAAACTTGACATATACTTAGAATGGCTTTGATAGATGTTTGCGGATTCCAAAACACTGCTTTGTTAAGCAGAGGAAATAACCAGCTTTTTTCATCTTTGTATTCTTCTGATGCATTTTTTCTGGGAGAGGCAAATGATTCTTCGAAAACACTGTTCGAAAAGAATAGTGAAAATCTTTACTTTACTTTACCATTTTTGCACAACCTTTCAAAGAAAAGCTGCAGAATAGAATCTTCAATTTTTTCAACTTTTTCTCTGCCTGTTCCATTATGTCATGGCACGACCACTCTGGGGTTTGTGTTCCAGGGGGGTGTGATAGCAGCCGCTGACACTAGAGCAAGTTGTTCAGGACTAATCGCTTGCCCGTGTGTCAGGAAGATAATGCCTATTCATTCACATTTGGTGGCTACAACCTCAGGCAGTGGGGCAGATTGCATGCTGTGGCAACGGATTTTATCCAGAGAGATACGTCTCTACCAGCTGCGCCATGGTCAAAAACTATCGGTCAGTAGTGCTGCCAAGCTGCTTTCTGTTATGCTGCACCCTTTAAAGGGTACTGATGTATGTGTGGCACTTACCCTTTGTGGAGTGGATGAGGAAAACAAAATAAATCAGAACCTTATCAAAAAAAAAAGAGGAATGCTAAATGAAGAAAAGAATGATTCAATTACACTTCAAGTAAGATTTGCAAAAGGCAACAGCGGTCCAAGATCTACAGCCAATATGGACTTAAAAAGCGAACAGTCTGGTCCCAGGATACACTATGTTTGCAGTGATGGTCTGCTGTTAAAAGGAGAGGTGATTGCAGTAGGCTCTGGGTCTCCTTATGCCTATTCTATACTCGATGATAGTTGGAATTGTAGAATGAATGTTTATGAAGCTGTAGCTTTAGCAAGAGAGGCAGTTTGTAGAGCCACTTATAGAGATGCATATTCGGGAAACAACGTAGATCTGTTTCATATTACCTCCTGTGGATGGCGCCGCAGAAGAAGAGAGGATTTAAATAAAGATTTTTTTAAGCAAATGGCAGGGGTGGACAGCAACATTGAGAGAAAAACAAATACTGACATTTGGGATTAATTTTACAATATGGAGAAAAATACTGTATATGGCACAATGTTCACACAAACAGCAATAAATAAAAATGTTGTAAAATCTATGCATTCTTTTTCTGGTTAATTTAGTCAGCTAAAGTGCGATGACTTCTAGGGTTACATATCAACCACCTCAAGTTATGTGTCTTCCACGTTGATAGGTGGCGCTTTAAATGAATTTCAATTCAAAATGAGCTTTGTTTGCGTCAGCGTCACGTGAACGTGAGAAGAGGACAGTAGACGTATCTAAGATGGCGCTGGCTAGTGTGTTGCAGAGTGAGTCTGCATATTTTACCAATTCTTTTGATTCGAGCAGTACTTTTGGTTCTCGATTTAATGACGCCAATATTAGCTTCAGTATATCAGCAGACGACAGTCTTAACTTCGCTGTGAAACCGGTTGAATTCGAAGAAGAGGAACCAGTAAGGCAAATCGAGTTTCTTCATGGAACAACCACCTTGGCTTTTAAAGTAAGTCTCAACATTTGTGAAATTTCAGGCGTTTAAATGTGTCGTGTTCTCTTTTGTAAGTCGTGTGACAAAAATGGAAAATAGAGCCCATTCGTGTATTGTGTAAGCAAGGTTCTATCTATATATTCTATTGGTACGTTCACTACACTTAGTAGGTATATTACTATTGACTAGAGCTTTAATTGACAATAGGCTTTATTTATAGGTTATATTCGATATCGATTCTTCAAGCCAACCCTCGATTATTTTCTATACTTTCCCCGCGATACTATTAAAATACAAGTTTTTTTTTTTTACATTAACTCTGTTAAGTTTCAATTAAATCAACAAAAAGTAAGTAAAAGTAAAAAAGGGAGGTGTATATATATATATATATATATATATATATATATATGTACTTATTTATCTTTTTTCATTTATTATTTAAAGTAAATAAATAAAACAAAGATAAATTGTTATAAGGACTTAATAATAAAGTATGTCTTGCTTACTGTGCAGGCCTAGTCAATCTACTATTAAAAAAGGACAACAAAACAAACTATTCTTTGCTGTCAAACATTTTTTTTATATATATGCACATTAAAAAGCACAACTAGATATGAAATTAATCATAGTGTTTTATACAGTATTACTTTTAGATGAATACAGAAACAAATCTGTAATACATACAGAATTGATTGTGGTATAAAATACTGTAACACTAATGTTTGGTTCTGTGTTCTTATGTGTCTGATGCAAAGAACAAAGTGTTACAAATGTGATGTAAAAAGATATGGCATGAAATCAATAGCCATAATTAAGTAACATTCTAATTCATAATAAGGACAAATTACTCAGCTAAATGTGAGAGGTGTCAAATTTTGACTGATACTGTATATTGGTCATTTATGAAAATGTTTACTGTACTGTAATTCATTGTGTGTGTACATAAAATGTATTATCATTAATAATAATAATAATACTATACTCTGTTGTTTCAGTTTCAGCATGGTGTAATTGTTGCTGTGGACTCCAGAGCTACTGCTGGTTCATACATTGCATCTCAGACTGTGAAGAAAGTCATAGAGATCAACCCATACTTGCTGGGCACAATGGCGGGAGGAGCTGCAGATTGCAGTTTCTGGGAGCGTCTGCTGGCCCGACAATGTCGCATCTATGAGCTTCGAAACAAAGAACGAATTTCTGTTGCAGCTGCCTCCAAACTGTTGGCTAATATGGTATACCAATACAAGGGAATGGGTCTGAGCATGGGCACAATGGTCTGTGGCTGGGATAAAAGAGGGCCAGGTGATTATTACCTTTATCATTTATAGGTTTTTGAAATTCACTTTAAAAAAAAAAAATATGTTAACAAGAAACTAAATTACTAAACTCGTTAGTTCAAGTGTTGTTAGAAGTGGTGCTGTACAGAAACTACGTTGCAGTTTGTCACCTGATATCACAGATTCCTTCATAGATATATAGATAGATAACCTTTATTGTCATTCTTTATACACTGAATATACAGTGAACCTTACTACATTTAGAAGTAAGGGCAATTTTATATGTTTTGTCTTATGATAAATCATATTTTGTTTTGACAACAAGAAAAATAAGTTATCACAAGAAAACAAGATTTGTTATAGGATAGGCTTCCATACAGGGCTGCACCATACTGCATAATACTTGTTTTTTTTTTTTGTAAAATTTACAGTCTTCTTTGCATTGGTGGGTAGATACATTTTATTATTCAAATTAAGCTTAAATATGAAATATAAAATGTAACACTTGAATATTAAGTTTTAATATTTTTTTCCCTTTCTTTTATTTCCAGGACTCTACTATGTGGACTCAGAAGGGAATCGTGTATGTGGCGATATGTTTGCTGTTGGGTCAGGCTCCTTGTACGCCTATGGCGTCCTTGATAGTGGCCATCGCAATGACCTTAGTATTGAGGAAGCTTGTGATCTTGGTCGTCGAGCCATCTACCAGGCCACCTACCGTGATGCCTATAGTGGTGGACAAGTCAACCTATACCGTGTACACAGTGAAGGCTGGGAGAGAGTCTCACAGGATGATGTTCTCATGCTCCACCATCGATATATCAGTGAGAAAGCTTAGGTGGACGATGCTAAAAATGGGTGAAATTCATGTTGTTAATTATAGCTGTCGGTTATTTTCTGTTCATACCTATGAAAATTAAACAAGCACTAGGGAAATTGCCAAACATTTGCATTTGGATAGTAACTACCAGACTATCTCCTTATGTTTGTTAGTCATGGTAGTATTACATTTCAACCTGAATGTTGCTTGACATCATTGAAGTTTGCATGTTGTTTCATTAGATGAATATTACCTAAACTAAACTTAATAAACAATGTGGCTGTTTTTGTCATTTGTACTTGTTTTGTGTTTATCTTGTTTAATAGCTCCCTATTGGTATATGCAAATGTGTTTATGCAATTTTTTGCAACACATTATTTATCATTTATGTAGTCCCATCTGGAATTTCTGGTGATCTTGCCAGCCAAGTCACATTACTTTATTTTTAGTGATTTCTACTATCCCATACAGACCTAGTTTGCAATGCTTTATAAGACTTTGAGGACTCCTTTTGAGTATGGTGCCTAACTTGCCTAATTCTACTTTACGAGGAAAAAAAATAGTGTGATGTGAATTTTTTTTAAACGAATATGGAAAAACAGTCATAAAGATTGTCAGGAATAATCCACATTGTATATGAAGCAGCAGCCCTGTTTTCCCTGCATCCCCTGCCTTTTTTGACAGTTTAGTGTTTTGTGGCTAAGAATAAGACTTTTGTATTTAATAGGAAAAGTAATTAAAAGCCAATAAAGTTGTTTTGAAACAAAAGGATGTAAATTGAGTATTTGGTGTGTTGGAATCCTTGCATATGAATTTGGAATATATTGAATATTTAATAAATTATGAACAGGAAGACCAGAAAGAGAATAGTGGCATGCACCAATTATTTAGCATCAAAATAACAAAGTAAGAATATAGAGGTCTATTACAAGGGTGGCATCGAGATGGACATTGAATATTTTACAATCTTGGTGTGTAACAAGATGCAAGCTTCCAAAGAACTGATGATGTTCATAAACTTTATTTTTTGATTATCAAGATGTTTATTGAAAGCACCGATCCATTTTATTAAGCTAAAAACACAAAACTTAATTTTTAACTACATTTACAAAATAGACTCATTCTGCATAATCAAACTCCTGTTTATCGCTAGTAGTGTAAAAATTATATATCCACCAAAAGTGTGACCATTTTAATAAAAAGGTTGAATGCACTGAGCATTTGGGTTGTACAGCAGGATTTAGTGTTACAGCAAGTGAAAAAAAAGAGATGAACCAATAAGCCCTCTGAATAACATTCTTTCATTTTCAATTACTCCTGCCCCATGAAAACTTAAGAAACCAAATATAATAATGTATATGGCCCACCTTCGGAAACAAAACTCACATCAGAACAAATGTTTAAAGAAATGTCTTAAGAGAAAAATTTAACACCCATTATCTACTTTTTATGGATGGCTCCAAAATAAATAAATTTGCATCAACAGCTATACTAGCAAATAGGCAAAAAGAAACAGCTATAAAGCATGTGTGTGTGTCTGTGTGAGTAAGTGTGTGCCCAGCGATAGATTGGCGCCCTGTCCTGGGTGTATCTATCCAGTGCCCGAAACGTTCTCCCCTGGATGGGCATGGGGACCCCCAACACCCCCCCCCCCCCCGGTGACCCTAGTAGAGGATAAAGCAGAAGATGATGGATGGATGAATAAAAATGCAATATCAATTGACATCTCCCCACCTTTTGAGTAAGCTATACTAGACTAAATTTTTATGAATGGACTTTTTAGATGTCTTGATGTTTCTTGGTGTATACGACATTTCCTAACAAGGCTAAAAAAAAAAAAGACTTCTAAGCATTTTTGTGTATTATAGATTTTATACTATTACAACTAATATCTTAGATATCATAATAGAGCTTTGAAATGGGTCAGGTTATCAAACATAAACATGTACTTTGATATTAAATATATCTTAGGAACTTGAACCAAGACCTCTAAAACCTAATAAACTGACAATAGCAGTATGAAGTAATTTTTCTTAGTGGCTCTCATGATTTTTCTGTTGGAATGTACTTGCCTGAATCTCTGCACACGCTTCAAATTTGTTAATACAACTTGCAAGCTAAATTTATCTTATTTCCTTATTCAGTGTTACAAAAATTGCAAGCTTTCATACACTCAAGTAAACTGGATTTATTTATCAGCTAGAACAAACTGCACTAAATTTGATTAGGAAACATTTCAAAACTAAACAATAATCAAAATTACTTGTTTGATGTTGGCCAACAACCTGTTAAACGTAATAGTCTCAACGAAAACGTAATATATTAAGTAAAATACCAACAGAAGACTGCTAAACAGAAGACTGTGAGATGCTTGTTAAGGTTTTGTGTTGTAACAAAGAACCTTTTTTTTTTTTTTTTTTAGCTATCTATAGTTAAATATACTTATTAGTATAACCTCCTTTTGACTTATTGGTGCTTGTTTTAAGACAAAAAGGCTGGCATTCATCAGGGAAGCAGAACAGTTTTATCTTCTGTTAATGTCTCCCATGGCAGAAAGACTAAACCTCTCAACCAAGAAATGATACCATTTAAGGTATAATAATTATAATTGTAAGAATATATTGAAATTATCGAAGCCAAAAATATACATGGCGGCACGGTGGTTTAGTGGTTAGCACGTTCGCCTCTCAGCACTAGGGATTCCCGGTTCGAATCCCCATCTGGGTGGAGTTTCCATGTTCTCCCTGTGTCTGCGTGGGATTCCTTCAGGTTCTCCGGTTTCCTCCCACAGTCCAAAAACTAATATAGGATAAAGTGGAAGATAATGAATGAATGAATGAAAAATATACATATATTTTAATTATTTTGGGTTTTAAACGAGCACATACAGAGTATTTGATTTTTAAAAAATCATTAGCTGCAGCACTGAAGCACTTTTACTTTATGGAGATGCAAGTAATGCTTTTGTAAGACAGCCGTTATCCTGCTTATATAGACACGTGGCTCTCAGGAAATGTTTTTTTTTTATTTTATTTTTTTACAAAATACGGTATGACCACATAACCTGTTTCCCTTGTCTTTAGATCAATTTCTACTGAAGTGTGGGATTAGAGAACTTGGCCACTAAAACAAGGTTAAAATGAAAAAATTATCGTAACAATGACAGTTTTTTTTTATTTAAAAACAAAAAATTACAACGAATGGGTGTGCCCCTGAACACACCGTCAAAATATAACGCTTGTGTACGCGCTTGATAAACGATAGTGTTTGGACTTGTTCACAAAATCCCATTTAAAAGTGTAATTTAAAAGGCTCTGACAAACTTCAAATATCCGACTGCTTTCTGTGGCCACCTGATTTAAAAGTTTAAAATATCGCCGAGGAAATGGCATCCAAATTCAAGACTGGAGTAAAATTCCAGCAGAAGACTGCTGAGGTAAAACTTTTGATCTCCTAAAACGCTGGTTAACGTTTCTTGCGGTAACTTCAAAACAATAAAAATTTTCGAGTTGTCTACAGGTAAATGACCTGTAATATCCATAATGTACAAAACTTACATTAATACATTTTAATACATTTTAATTAGTATGAATGAACAGGTGGCTTAGTGGTTAGCACGTTAGCCTCTTAGCGCTAGGGATTCCCGGTTCGAATCCCCATCTGGGTGGAGTTTCCATGTTGTCTGCGTGGGTTTCCTCCGGGTTCTCCCACAGTTCAAAAACATGGATCAAGTTAATTGAATTCTCAAAATTGCCCCATATAGAGTGTGTCTATGTGAGTGAGTGTGTGCCCAGCGATGGATTGGCGCCCTGTCCTGGGTCTATCTGCCCAGCGCCCGAGATGTTCTCCCCTGGATGGGCATGGGGAACCCCACTGCCACCCTAATAGAGGATAAGCGGGAGATAATCAATGAATGAATTAACAGTATAGCTGTTACATGCACGGTAGCTCATAGTAAGTCGGGTTTATTTGATTGTAACAAGTATTAACAATAATAGATTCCTAATTTAAGCCAAAAGTCGAAGATCTTAATTGACTCATATTATTTATCTTATATTAATTAACTAATATCACCTCTCTTCATTATTTACCTCCACTTAAAGCATTTAAAAAAAAGCAACTTTCTAAAACTTACATCATGTGCATAGCCTGTTTTTGTGCATTAGTAAATATGTAAATATTAGTAAATACTATAGCACTGTGTTAAAGGTTATAAGCAATACCATCTTAAAAAGAAAACAACGCATTTAATTTTGTTATATTTATATATTGGGAACATGGAAACTCTATCCAGATCAGGATTTGAATCTGGATTCCTAATGCTAAGAGATAACTAAAAACATAATTTTAGCAAATTATTTTGTTAATTTGTGCTGCACGGTGGCTTAGTGGTTAGCACTTTCGCCTCTCAGCGCTAGGGATTCCCAGTTCGAATCCCCATCTGGGTGGAGTTTCCATGTTCTCCCCGTGTCCGCGTGGGTTTCCTCCGGGTTCTCCGGTTTCCTCCTGGGAAAAAACATGAAACAAGTCAATTGAGTTCTCCAAATTGCCCCATATAGAGTGTGTCTGTGTGAGTAAGTGTGTGCCCAGCGATAGATTGGCGCCCTGTGCTGGGTGTATCTACCCAGCGCCCGAAATGTTCTCCCCTGGATGGGCATGGGGAACCCCCCCCCCGTGACCCTAATATAGGACAAAGCGGAAGATAATGGATGGATGATTTTGTAAATTTTTTTTTTTCCTGTTTTTTACAGTGTGTTTCAGGCATCATTTCTAATTTTTTACATGTATATATTTACATTTAGTAATATATCCAAAGGTTTTATCCAAAGCAACTTAAAAAAACAACACAAGTTAATTGGATCAGGTGGAGTGAGTTTGGTCTTCTAAAAGTCTGACACCAGACTCTTTGGTATTGCTGATGTTAGTATGGAGGAAGTTCCTGGTGATTTCTCTGTATTTTTGTTGTTAGCATTTGTAATGTATCTGACAATAAAAGAGTCGTCATAAAGCTTCTGTAGGTAGGTTGCTGTGTTGTATGTAAAGTCAGCAGCAAATAGTGTGAAAAAAATGGGGCCAGGATCATCCCATCTGGAGCCCCTGTGCTACAATGGATTGGGTCAGACACACAGTCCTTAAGTCGCACATATTGTGGTTTGTTATTGAGGTAGTCCAGAGTGAGGTAGTCCAGAGTCCATGTAGTGAGAATGCAGTCCTGCACTCTTAAGTTTATTTCTTAATTTGGTGCACCTAATGGTGTTGAATTCACTGGACAGTAGGGCTGCAACAACGAATTGATAAAATCGATAAAAATCGATTAAGCAAAGTGTCGATAACAAATTTCGTTATCGATTCGTTGGGTCGCACGATTTCCTTGCTCGCAATGTCGTAACCGCTTACATAACCTGCAGTGCTTCAAACAACACTAGGAAAAATATAGTGGGTTGAACAGAACGAGGCAGAATCTGCAAAAAAAGTTGATAAATAATCATAATCAAAACTGCACTTCACGCTTTGCAAAAATTAAGAACATGGAACATGGGAGCTCTGCGAAAATGAATTGACCTGCATAGAGCACCACGCTGATGATCCACCACCTGAAACTAAACATGTTAGAGTCACCGATGAGGATGAAGCTGAACAGCAGAGTCACTACAACATCCGGAGTTTCTTTAGTTTTGAAGTGAATCAACATAACAGTCACTCACTATGAGACCAGCAGAGCACAATTCATGCTGTTTTTGGTTGGTAACTGGAAAATAACAGTGATGGAGAACGTGTGCTACTTTATATGTTCGTTTAATTATCTTAAGCAGTGTTTAAATGTGCTTTATAAATACATACAACTTGTACAAAATGGTGGTAATTAATGATCAAGCTTCACGTTTTATTTTTTTGACAAAATATGAGTGAAGACACCACTCTATGGGAGTGACGGGGATGAGGTAACATATTACAGCTACACAAATTTGTGTAATTTGGTATTTTTTTTCACACTATGCTACATATTGTGCCAGTGTGTTTGAGATTTGTGTTTAATTACTCTTTGGGCTAATTGGATGTCTTAAACTCATACTGTATAAAAACAGACATTTATTGACCTGCTTAATAATTCTATAATGTAGCTGGTTTTCTTCATAACTACTGACTTGTAATGTTCTCATTTGTAAGTCGCTTTGGATAAAAGGATCTTCTAAATTAATAAATGTAAATGTAATGACATGTGAATTTTTTTTCAAATTTATCCGATTCATCAATTAATCGATTATGAAAATAATTGTTCGTTGCAGCCCTACTGGACAGATAAAAAAAAATGTTTTTCATCATACTTCCTGCCTCATTGAGATAGAGGGTTCTTTGTAGAAGATACACATGGTCAACATTGTTGGTAAAAATTCTATGAATATGAACAAATGAAAATCCTATATTGATTTTGAACCATGCTTATTTAAAAAAATAAACTTATTAAACAGGCCTGGACAAAAATGATGATACCCCTGAAAATACATATGTATATACACCCTCATATACACCCTCACTGACTTCAAGCCAGCCAGCACTGTGCTATCCACCAACAGGGCCTCACTCCCTGATGAGCTGAACCACTTCTATGCTCGCTTCGACCAGGGAATCAAGGCTACATTTCCAAAGAACTATCTTGCACCAAACGACAACCCACTTGTGCTTTCCACTTCGGACGTCAGTCGCAAGCTGAGCAGGGTGAATGCGCGTAAAGCAGCTGGGCCCAATGGTGTACCCAGCAGGGTGCTAAGAGCTTGTGCTGAGGAACTCTCGGGTGTCTTCGCATACATCTTTAATGTCTCGCTGGCCAAGGCATCCATCTTCCAGTCTGCTATCATTGTGCACTCAACTGCTTCAGCCCTTAATGACTTCCGCCTGTTGCACTCACACCAATTATCGCCAAGTGCTTTGAGAGACTAGTTCTCTCTCACTTGAAGTCCTGCCTGCCTACTACTCTGGACCCACACCAGTTTGCGTACCGCAGCAATGGATCCAGAGGACAGAGGACGCTATTTGCACAGCGCTACACACCGCACTGACCCACCTGGACTGTCAAAACTTATATGTGAGAATGTTGTTCATTGTTCAGCATTCAACACAGTGATCCCATCCATGCTGATATCCAAACTCAACCATATGGGTATCAGCACATCACTCTGCAATTGGATTTCAGATTTCCTGACTAACAGAACCCAGTCTGTTAAATTGGGCAACCTCATCTCATCAGTCATCACCCTGAACACTTTCGTTCCACAAGGCTGTGTTTTGAGCCCGATTCTGTACTCCCTCTTCACCCACGACTGTGTGCCTGTTTATGGAACAAACACCTTAGTCAAGTTTGCAGACGACACCACGGTGATAGGCCTGATCAGAGACAACGATGATCATACGACATACTGATGAGACGGCCTACAGGGCCTGCATGGTACAGCATCTGTCCTCATGGTGCCACGAAAACAACTTGGCACTCAACACGCACAAAACCAAGGAGATCATTATGGACTTCAGGAAGACCAGGAGCCAAGCTCACACCTCCATCTACATCAGTGATGCCAAAGGTGTCCAGCTTCAAGTTCCTCGGTCTTCACATCTCTAATGATCTCACCTGGTCCTTCAACTCCTCCATCCTCATCAAAAAGGTGCAGCAGCTCCTTTATTTTCTTCGGAGTCTCACCTGTCTCCCAGGAACCTGGTGAACCTCTTACCGCTGTACCATTGAGAGCATACTCACCAACTGCATCTCTGTATGGTATGGCAGTTGCTGTGGTGCAGACCGCAAAGCACTCCAGCGGGTGGTAAAAACGGCACAGCGCATCATAGGCACCGAGTTACCCACCATCAAGGACATACATCATAAGCACTTCTGGTTAGATGCTAACTACATTTCATTGGCCCTCTACTTGTACACTGCAAAATGACAATAATGTTTAATCTAATTTAATCTAATCTAATCTAAAATAATGTGACCAAATTGACATGTTATATTGAGGCGTATGCACTAATTAGTATCACAGTGGGCATAGTCAATGGGCCTATATATAGAGAGCTACAGGTAGTCACATATGCTGTTTGGTGACATGGTGTGTACCACAGTCAACATTGGACCAGAGGAAGCGAAGGAAAGAGTATTCTCAAATAAAGTGGTTCCTGTGACTACTGTTGCACATATTTAGAAATTTAAGATACATGGGACTGTAGCCAACCTCCCTGCAAGTGGCCACATGAGGAAAATTTATGACAAATCAAAGAGACAGACAATACTGAATCTGAAATCTAAAATTTTACCCATGGGATTAAATAACAAAAGAGCCCAGAAAAACTTCTAAAGAGATTAAAGGTAACTTAAGCTCAAGGAATGTTAGATCGCACCATCAATCGTTGTCTGAGCCAAAGTGGACTTCATGGGAGACGACCAAGGAGGACACCACTGTTAAAAACAAATCATAAAAAAGCCAGACTCTAATTTGGAATTTTTTGACAAGGCGCATCAGCTCTATGTTCACAGACGGAAAATTTAAGCATATCAAGAAAAGAACACTGTCCTTACTGTGAAACAAATAGGTTGTGCAACAAAATATTACCTTATTTATGTCCAGACCTGTTTATTTATCATGAGTTAAATGTTTTTTATAATTTTCATAAAGCATGGGTTGAAAAGCAATGTCTGATTTTCATTGGTTAATTTTCATAGAATTTTTTATTTATTATTACTTCAAGTTTTTTCTGCGACCATTGTGGGCTTTCCTTCATTAACTGAGGAGTACCAACAATTTTGTCCACATGTTTAAATAATTGCATCATCCAACCTGATGCCTGGCTGGTATGCAAACTGCCCAGGTCCATTGCTGGTTCTACCATTAGTTGAAGACTCCAAAAACAAGTTAATCCATGCTCTCCATCAGGTGGGAAATCAGTGCCACTGGTCTATATTCATTTGGATGTTTAGTGATGAAAGTAACAAGCATTAAAGTAAACATAACATAACTGTGGTTTATCACACCTGAGTTCAATTTCTCTAGCCACACCAAGGCCTGATTATTGCCACACCTGTTCTCAATCAAGAAATCACTTAAATAGGACCTGTCTGACACAGCGAAGTAGATCGAAAGATACTCGAAAGCTGGACATGATGCGAAGATCCAAAGAAATTCAGGAACAAATTGGAAAGAAAGTAATTTAGATCCATCAGTATGGAAAAGGTTATAAAGCCATTTTTATAGATTTGGGACTTCAGCAAACCACAGTAAGAGCTGTTGTTCACAAATGGCGAAGACATGAAATCTTCCCATAAGTGGCCGGCCGACCAAAATTACCTGAACTCAGCCAGGTGGTCACAAAAGACCCCACAACAACATCCAAAGAACTTGCCTCAATTTAGCGTTCATTACTCTACTGGGCAAAAATGGCTTGCATGGCAGAGTGCCAAGACGAAAACCGCTGCTGAACAAAAACATTAAACTCATTAAAATTTTTCAGAAAACATCTTGATGATGCCCAATACTCCTGGGAAAATATCCTGTGGATTGACAAGACAAAACTAGCAGTTGTCTATCACATATGGCGGGAAAATAATACCCCAAAATTTGGTAACACAGTAAAATATGGTGGTGGTAGTGTGATGGTAGATACTCTGTTGAATTGCTGATTTGCTGCTTCAGGACCTAAAAGGCTAAATGGAACCATTAATTCAGCTGTCTAACAAAAAATTCTAAAGGAGAATGTCTGCCCATATGTTCATGACCTCAAGCTTTAATGGACTTGGGTTCTGCAGCAGGAGAATGATTCAAAGCACACCAGCAAGTCTACCTCTGAATGGCTGAAGAACAAGAAAGTAAAGACTTTGGAGTGGTTTAGTCAAATTTCTGACGTCAATCCTATTAAGATGCTGCAGCATGACCTTAAAAAGGTAATTTATGCTAGAAAACTCTCCATTGTGACTGAATTACAACAAATCTGCAACTATGAGAGGGACAGAGTTCATTCACAGTGAAAGAGTCATTGCAAATTACTGCAAATTGATTGCAGTTTTTGCTGCTAAAGGTGGCCTCACCAGCTGATAGGTTTAGGGGCAAACACTTTTTCACGGAGGACCATGTAGGCTTTTTTCATCTTCCTTAATAAAACCTTCATTATAAAAACCTGATTTTTTTGTTCACTTGTGTTGTCTTTGACCAGTATTTTAATTTGTTTCATGATCTGAAACATTTAACAGTGACAAACATGCAAAAATATGAAATTGTGAAAGGGGCAAAATAAAAAATTCTCACCACTGTATTTTAACACACATCGCTGGGCTTTTACATGCTTTTGGACACCTGTCTCTGGGCAGCGATATACTTTTGGACACATGCCTCTCTATTCACATACCCCTAGGCGTCCACATACTTTTGCCCATTAAAGATAAACTACTATTTGTTCTATTAGTCATTCTGATGATTGTGTTAAACTATTTTTAGTGGGATGACGTATTCAACCAGGAATTGAGATCCCATGAGCAATCACTGGTGTTTGTTAAGAGAATGCTGGTACTTTCAGTGTCTTCTATAACTTACCTAAGAGGGATCTTTCCAGAAGATGCATATCATTCTCGATATTTAGAAGGTGAGTTTTAATTGTCTTTCATGTAAATAACATAATTAAATCTTAATTACAATTTTAAAATAAGAAGGTATCTAAACACAGAATGCAATTAATGTGAAAATCTCCAAACTAGCAGATTCTATTGAATGTGTTGTCTGGATGAAAATTATCTGACCCACTTGGTACAAAAATTATGCAAACCACTGTGCATTGCAACAGAAAGCATTTAACACACAGTGTAAAGTGTAAACCATGCAGCATTCACTTTCTCTTGCGAAAAGTAAAAAATGTAAGAAGCGCCTAATCTACATAAGATTCCACCATAATAGAACGTAATTATTTTAATTTTATTTCTGGCTGTCATATAAAGCCAGTTGCCCTCTCACGGCATTAGTCCTCAACTAAACTGGATCATGTTTTTATACAGACATCTAGTATTCACAATAGTTTAATAACCAAGATGAAACTGCTTGTGTACCTTCAAAGTTAAACTTGCTATTTTAATTGCATATTTGCATTCACTGCTCAGCGCTAGGTTGGCGCCCTGTCCTGGGTGTCTGCTCAGTGCCCGAAACGCTCTCCCCTGGATGGGCATGGGGAACCCCACTGCAACCCTAATAAAGGATAAAGCGGAAGATAATGAATGAATGAATGAATGAATGAAAATTTGCATTCACATTGGGAACAGGCAGCAGGGGTTGGAAGATAAACAGCACACAAAACAACTGTATGGTGTACTGGTCCAGAATTTTATGTTACTAATTATTATTATACTTAAAGTAAGTTTGACTTTAAGTAAGCATAAATTATACCCATATTTCTGAAGTGCAGTTCTGGCAATTGCACATCTTTCAATATTTGATTTGTGTGTTTAATTACAGTGCCCAGATGAAAGTACACTAATAAAAAATTTTTTTTTTTTAGATTTATGTATTAAAGTTCTTAAAGAAGACTCATCATCTTCAGGAGCTGGGAAAATTGTCAAATGGTGAGTATTTTATGCATGTTCTTTTTACACTTATTTAGTAGAACTAAAATTCAACTACAATTACTTACCATAAATAAAGTAGTTCAATCTACAATTAACAATTTAACAGATGTTTAATTCTTTTTTATATTTGCTCTTATTAACCTTGCCTTGTTACGATACAATAACACATTAACCTTTAATATAATACATAAAGCAAAAATACCCATATAATATACTTATTAATCAGAACATTAAAAAGAGAATCTTTATATAATAAAAAAAGGAAAATATATTTAGGCTCAAATGCTGTCAGTGTATGTGGAGCCAACAGTAAGTGCATTTAATAGATAAGGTGCTTTGCCCCATAGTATGAATGTTTAAAAGGTAGTGTTCCTGCTGGAAAAATATTTCTTTACCTTGGCAAATACAGTACAATATTTTATTAGTATCAGTAGTACCAGTACTTTTAGTTGCTATGATGGGAGTGTTTGCAATAGTTATAATTAAAGATAATTAATGCACTTAGTGTGTTACGACGTGCGGGACAAAACTGTAGACAGATCCTGTTCAGTTCAGCTACTGTTTAATAGTAGAACCCCTTGCGTCGGGGAAAAATGATGGCGATCAACAGAAAACAAAACAAAGAACTGGAAGGCCACAGATTCAGAAATGCCGAAAACGAGGCATGTGACTCTGGGAACGGGGTCAGCGTCACCAGTGACGTAGCCGCAGGCAGGTGACGTGAGGAGATCCGCCTCCTGCTGTGTGGGAACTGGGTCACGTCGCTCTTTCTTCTGTGCAGACACGTGATCGTCCGAAGTGCTGTCTGCGAAAGTTGAGACCGTAGCTGAGGGAAGCGATAACGTTGCTCCGAGTACCTGAGCAAAAACGGAGATCAAGTACAAACACAGGAACAGCGTTAATCATGCGTGAACTGCGGGAGAGAATAAATATCCTTCGCAGGGAAGGGGCGATTCCGACTGCCTTAAATAGGAAGTAAAGTGGGTGGAGAATCGTCACCAGCTGTAATCAATAAGATGGAGAGACAGCCCGTGATAGGCGGGGAGACGGGCGAACCGCGGGAACACTGACATTACCTCTCCCGGACGGGGGTCCTAAGACCAGGTCGTAGGCCGGTCGGGGACCTCTAGGATTTCCTTGGCGGTGAGGGCGTCCTCTGGGCCGCGGGGCCGGTCTCTCGGGAAAATTGCGATGGAACTCACGGATCAACTCCTTGTCCAGGATTTCCTCCGTGAAGACCCAACTGCGTTCCTCAGGTCCAAATCCCTCCCACTCCACTGAATATTGCAGTCTATTTTGCAGTAATATTGCGTCTGCGCGAGTCGAGTAGGGACGATACCGTGTAAATATTTGGTTCTTTCTCAGAGGAGGGATCAGTGTTAGCCTCTCGCCAGGTGGTCTTGAGTGGTCCTGGGACAAAGGGTTTAAGACTAGAGACGTGGAAGGTAGGGTGTATACACATATGCTGGGGTAAACTTAGGCGGACAGCCACCTCAGTGACTCTAGCAGCAATAGGGAAGGGACCTAACTACCTCGGCAAGAGCTTACGAGTACCTCTGCGACACCGGATATCCCTGGTGCTAAGCCAAACCATGTCCCCTACTTGGTATTGGGCGTCTCCCCACGTGAGCGATCAGCCTGACGTTTGGCGCGTTGAAGAACCGCCTCAATACGGCGGTGGACCTGTTCACAAATCCCCTCGCTATGGCGAAACCAGGCGTCTACAGCGGGGAGTGTCCGTAGGTGTGCTATCCCATGGGGCAAACGGAGGTTGGTATCCGAGGACGCACTGATACGGGGTAAGACCGGTGGAGGAGTGTCTCAGAGAATTTTGGGCGATATCCGCCCAGGGTAGATACCGCGACCAGTCGGTGGGATTACGGTGAGCATATAGGCATAAAAGTTTAGACACCTCCTGGTGAGCCCCATTTGACTCCGGATGAAACCCGGAAGTTAAGCAGACCGACACCCCTAGTTTTTCCATGAACGCCCGCCACACTGCCGACGTGAATTGAGCTCCCCGGTCGGAAAGAATGGACTCTGGGATCCCGAACGTAGTAAAAATATTCTGGAATAATAACTCCACGCGGAAGGCATACCCTTGAGAGGAATTAGGTGAACAGCGCGGGAGAAGCGACCGAGAACGGAGCAGATGACCGAGTAGCTGTTTGAAGTAGTAAGACCAGTAATGAAGTCGATGGAAATGTGTGCCCACGGACGATCGTGAACCGGAAGCAGAAGCAACTTACCGGCGGGCAAGGTACGCGGGGTCTTGTAAGCGGCGTAGAGAGAGCAAGACTGTACCTCTGCACGTCAGTACGAAGCGTCTCCCACCAATATTTTCGCAACAATACCTGCATAGTGCGGCAGACTCCTGGGTGGCCCGAGCTGAGGGACGTGTGAGCCCACAAGATAAGACGATCTCGGAGTGTAGGGGGGACATAAAGCGCATCAGCCGGACATCCGGGAGGAGGAGGTCTCTCGGAGGCAGCGTCATGAATCAACTGGTCGATCTCCCACTGTATAGGACAGACGAAGCGATGAGGTCGAATTATCGGTTCTCCTAACTCGGGATCAGACTCAGCAGGACCGTGGACATGCGACAAAGCGTCCGCCCTACTGTTCTCCCTCCCCGGACGAAACGAGATGAGAAGGTCGCGCTCCCTTCAAGAATTTTAAATTCTTGTGATCCATGAGAACGAGGATTTGAAACGGAGAACCGATAAGCCACTCCTCTAAAGCCAGCTTGACAGCTAATAGCTCGCGATCTCCAATCCCGTAGTTGCACTCGGCAGCACTAAACTTACGGGAGAAGTAGGCTATAGGATGAAGTCCTGGACTTTTTGCCCCCTTTTGGGACAGAATGGCTCCTACCCCGTTACACGATGCGTCCATCTCTACCACAAACTGTTGCTACAGTCTGGGTGTATTAGGACTGGAGCAGAGGTAAAACACCTTTTAAGTTCCTGGAACGCTCTATCAGCCTCAGAGTTCCACCGTAAAACCTTGGGTTTTCCCTTAAGCAGTGATGTAAGCGGTTACGCGCGATGGCTAAAGCCCCGTATAAAACGGCGATAGAAATTAGCGAGCCCCAAAAACCTCTGAAGCTTCTTTACAGAAGAAGGTGTGGGCCAGTCCAGAACTGCCTGAACTTTACCTGGGTAAATAAAGGCTTGGAACACCGAGGGCGCGTTGGATAACCCGAAGGGCATGACGAGGTATTCATAGTGCCCTGTGGTAGTAATGAAAGCGGTCTTCCACTCATCCCCCAGCTGTATGCGAACGAGGTTATACGCGTTCCGAAGATCCAATTTAGTAAAGACGTGGGCCCCATGAGCGGGAATGGGTACGTATAACGCTTAGTTACCTTATTAAGCTCACGATAGTCTATACACGGACGAAGCTCTCCTCCTGCCTTGGGGACGAAAAAGAACCCAGATGCTGCTGGAGATTTGGAAGGACGAATAAACCCGTTTCTGAGAGCCTCGGCGATATACTCCCTCATAGTACGCGTCTCATTAGCCGAGAGCGGATACGGTCGTGAGTGCGTTAACTTAGCCCCTTCTACCAAATCGATGGCGCAGTCATATGGGCGGTTAGGGGGTAAGACCTCAGCCAAATCCGCGTATACAGGAGGCACCTGACTGAGTGAAGCAGCCGCGGAGGACACACTGGACAGCAGTCAAGGATTACTGGGGGGGCGCAGACACTCCTGTTGACAGCGGGGTGACCAAGCCAGGATATGGGAAGTAGCCCAGGATATGACAGGATCATGCTGACGCAGCCAAGGCAAACCTAGAATGATAGGCAGAAAAGGAGAGGTGGTTAGAAAGAACGAAATTAACTCGGAGTGACCAGTGCTGGTGTACAAACCAAAGGGACTGACCAAAGGGACAGTCCTGTGTGTGATACTCCCCAGTGTCAAAGGCCTCCCGTCCACGGCGCAGACCCTCATAGGAGCGTCAAGAGGACCGAGAGGAATGTTCGCCTGCTGGCAAAACCCCTGATCAATAAAACTCACATCCGCTCCCGAGTCAATCATGGCACATGCTTTAATCTTGGTCTCTGTGATGCTGAGTTCTACGTTGACGTGGAGCTGGTGGGATTGAGGAGTGTCGTGACCTCTGACCGCTCTGGGAGACTCCGGTGCTGGACGGCGGGTCCTGTCTGAGGGAAGTGCAGGGCAGTCCTGTAACAAGTGTGAGGCCTCACCACAGTACAGACAGAGATGGGACCTGAGACGACGTTGACGCTCCTGGCGAGATAGGCGAGTCATGTCCAGCTGCATTGGCTCTGCTACGGACACACGGGATGATGGTACTTGTGATGGTTCCGCTCTACCCCTCTCTGTGACGTGCTGACGTCCCCGGGATGAGGGGTTCAGGTGCTGGTCCATCAGGATGGAGAGACGGATGAGGTCGGTAAGGAAGGTGCCGGAGCCACGTCCCGAAATCTTACGTCGGACCTCTGGATGTAGTCCCTCTCGGTAATGGGCTATCAGGGCGGCCTCATTCCAACCGGATCGCACAGCCAAAGTGCGAAACGACAGCGCATAACTGGCTACGGACTGGGACCCCTGTCGTAGCCGGATCAGCTCCTCTCCGCAGGGTCTTCCCTTTACTGGGTGGCTAAAGACGGCCTTGAATGCCTCGATAAACGCGGTAAAGGTCTGGACTTCGGGACCCTGTGCCTCCCACGGGTCGCTGGAGATGGAGCAGCGAGCAGGAGGTGGAGGAACAGCAAGCACTGCATTAGAAAGGAGGGGCAGGTGGCCGGATTACCATCATACCTCTCTGGCTCAGACAGAGAGATGCTCAGTGATGGAGACACTGGAAGACCGGGTGTCGGAGGAGCCGCGAAAGGGAACGCAGGAACTGCGGCCGGAGACGCCGCTTGGGCGACGGCCGATCGAAGCGACACCAGCCCCTGTTCAAAGTCCGCTTGCTGTTGCAACAGGACGAAAGTTGTCTACGAAAGTTAAGACCGTAGCTGAGGGAAGCGATAACGTTGCTCCGAGTACCTGAGCAAAAACGGAGATCAAGTACAAACACAGGAACAGCGTTAATCATGCCTGAACTGCGGGAGAGAACAAAGATCCTTTGCAGGGAAGGGGCGATTCCGACTGCCTTAAATAGGAAGTAAAGTGGGTGGAGAATCGTCACCAGCTATCATCAATAAGACGGAGAGAAGGCCCGTGATAGGCGGGGAGACGGGCGAACATTAACAATCTCTGTAACTCTCTTACAGTTATATCTTAAGCTGAAATTGTTTGATGTGTTTAAAGCTCTGTGTGGGTCAGTCAAATTCTTTCACACCAAAATCATCCAAACATGTTTTATGGACCTTTTTTTTCATTTTAATGTAGTTTGAGGCATGTAATTGTAAAAATGAGGACTCAGACTTACTACAACTTTTAAAATTCAAATGCAATGTGCCGCAATACTTTATTCTGAATAGTTTAGTTTAAAAAGTATTGTTTTGCTATCAAAAATAGTAATTCTACACCAAGGCTTGATATCAAAGTCAACATTCTAGTATTTTGTGACAACTGTATTTGGAGAAGGTAAGTATTATTACCTGGTTACCTTAATTATTGAGGGTCCTTGAGCAAGGCCCTTAACCCTCATTGCTCCAGGGATGCTGTGATTAACCCTGTGCTCACATTGTAAGTCGCTTTGGATAAAAGCGTCTGCTAAATGACCTAATGTAAATGACCTAATGTCCTAGATTGCAGCGAGTACATAAGAGAGAGCCTCTGATTACATCTACATTACATTTATATTTAATTATTTAGTAGAGATTTATATCCAAATTGACTTACAAATGAGAGAAAACACAAGTCAGTGGATAAGGAGAAACCAGCTGTAGTATATGAACCTGTTCATTGTCTAACTCAGCATCCAAGTGTAAAGTTACCCCACCACTTTTTGTTTTTTCCCCTTAATTGCAAGTACTTCTGGAAGATATGTGGAAGGAAGGTGTTTTGATTTGCTTTTTAATAGTTATGGAGTGAGAATAAGACAACGGTAAGGTTAAATCACCAGGCGACCTTCATTACTAGAGCATAGTGAACGAGTCGTGGTATACCTTTAAAAAATAAAGTGAATGTGGAATGGAGCGAAGAGAGAGATTGTTCTATATGCCAGAGTCAGTGCCTTGTACTGAATGCAAGCAGCTACAGGGAGCCAAAGGAGAGAGATAAGTAACATGACATGAGTGACATGAGTTCACTTGGGTTAGTTGAACACTGTCAGCAACGCAGTAAAGGACGGCTCAAACCACAGATAAATGCTGATACAGTTTATTAAATAAACAGCAAAAAGAGTTCTCCAAAAAAGAGTAAAAACAAAATATAAACACAGAGCAGCTTAACCGCGATGAAGACAATCTCTAAGCTGCGCGAAACAAAATCATACTGCGTAGCCCGCAATGTTGCGAACACCGACGCAGACAATTCAACGAGAAATTGAACTGTAGCAGAGGTTAATCCTAAAGGGAGAACACATGACAGGTGAGCGTGATCCAACACGAAGAAACAACCCGGAAACAACGCTTATAAGAGAGTGGACCGGAAGTAAAAAAAACAAAAACGTCAGGTGATTCAGACACTTCACCCGACTGCAAAACAGAGGGAGCAGGAGTGACATTACCCCCCGTTCCAAAGGGGGTAAGGAGGGAGAAGAGACAGACCCATCCTTACCTTGACGACGTGGACGACCCCTGCCACGGGGTGCAGGATTCTCAGAATAGGTATTATGGAAGTCAGAGATCAGATTGGGATCCGAAATATCAGAGGCTGCCACCCAACTACGCTCCGAAACCCCAGTGTACCAAATAATGTATGGTAGAACCACAGCGTCGAGAATCCAACCGGGAGGAAACCGAATACACATTGGGAAACAACAATGAGTGAGTAACAGTTTGCTCCTGGAGATTTGTGGAAGACCGGATGAACCTGGTACTGCAGTGGTAATTGAAGATGGTACGAAACAGGGTTGACTTGACGTAAAATAGTAAATGGACCTAAGAATCGGGGAAGAAGTTTACGTGTACCGGAACGACATGGAAAATCTAGACAACTTAGCCAAACTCTGTCTCCAGGAGAATACACCTGAGCCATACTTCTGCGATGGTCAGCAAACGATTTATTGTGAAGAAGCACTGTCTCTACCCGCTGGTGAACCTGCTCCCAGACCCTCTCACTACGTCTAAACCATTTGTCAACTACCGGAGAATTGGTGGGTTCAGGGTCCCATGACGCAAATTGTGGTGTCAAGCTAGTAGCAGAGTGGTGAAGGGAGTTCTGGGCAATCTCGGCCAAGGGAGAAAACGTGCCCAATCCGTAGCATTGCCAAAAGAAAAAAATACGCAGGAACTTGCTAAGTTCCTGGTTAGCTCTCTCACACTGGCCGTTACTTTCCGGATGATAACCCGAGGTTAAATTTACCAAAGTGCCCAATTTCTCAAAAAATGACCTCCAAACGGCAGATGTAAATTGGTGCCCACGGTCAGAGAGAATACCCTCCGGGATACCAAAAACAGGAAATATATATTAAATATATAAATATATATTAAGAGAAGCATATAGCCAAATGAGACCAGGAACACGTAGGAACTGGTAAGGGTAGTAGTTTACCAGCAGGCAAAAGTTTGGGTGTCTTGCAAGCAGCACATATGGAACAAGATTTTACAAATCGTTGTACAACCGAGTGTAAAGTTTCCCACCAATATTTACGGCAGAGAAGATGAATAGTACGTTCAACTCCCGGATGACCAGAACAAAGGAATGAATGAGGTCAAGTAATAAGTCGAATGCGAAAAGACTCAGGTACATACAAATGCCCATGATGACAAGTGGGAGGAGCAGGCACAGACTAAAGAGACCTCTCAATTTCAATTGCTTTATTCCTATGTAGTAATGTAAATAAAACCAGACATTTACTGACCTGTTTAAATACATACTCTATACTGTCTTTAAGGCAGAAAATAAAAGTCAACAATGATGGGTTTCATGATGTACAAGATATCCTATATGGGTTGCCAAGTCCTATTTATTCATTTTTGGTACTTTAACATCTGAGCACTTGTTTTCTGCAGCAAGAAAAATAGTCTCTAAAAAAAGAGCCAGCCTTAGCCAGGAGCATGTTGACTTGCTAGCATTTTGGCATTGCAGTGCAAAGTTCCTTTTCCTTATTTTTAATTTTATTTAAATATATTAATAAATTGTATTTTATTTATTTGATGATATTTAATATTTACACTGTTTTTCAATGTTTTCTGATGGAAGACATGAAAGTGTTTTTATCTGATTATTAGGACAAAAATAGTTGACTAATTGAATATTAATATGATCATTATTTACAGCCCTAGTCTCAGTGAACTGAATATACCTAAAACAAGACTGATTGGGATAAAAAATGTGTAATATATCCTGACACCTGTGTAGATATCACATGTTTAGGTGTTTTTTACAGAAAGGTTAAAAGTGATACAAGCCTTTAGCACTCGACCAGATTTGGGTTGAGCGATGTTTTTTTAAGCTTTAACTTTAGTCTGTTTGAAAGAATTTGGAAAAGTAGCGGAGGTGAGAGAGGAGTTGATGATGTGTGTGATAAAGGAGAAGTGCTGGTGTGACTGAGGAAGTTATTGATTGGAAGAAGAAAAGGAGACAAGTGGTTGGTTGGTTTACTGGCCCACTTAAATGTAACATTTTGGACATGGAAGGTGTGAAATAGTTTGCTCTTGATCTTCTCAGTAAAGAAAGATGCTGGGAGGGTGAGGTGGACTAAGCAGAGTGTTAAATGCGCTAATTGTGAGCGTCTGAAATGCATCTTACCTTGGACTATAAAAACAAGGATTAAGTGGTTGATAAATAAAGCAGCCTAAGTACTTTATTAACACAAAGCTAGAGATCACAAAAACAAGAAAAATCCCAGCGCCTGAGACATTCTCCCCTGGATAGGCATGGGGAACCCCACCGCGACCCTAATAGAGGATAAAGCGGAAGATAATGAATGAATGAATGAATGACTATGATGTGAGTGAATTTAAATGATATTTCATACCACTATATATTGATAAGCTTTGTTATTAACGATATTTATAATCAAACATTATCTTTCTTTTTCAAGGATGATGGGAAGCTTTGACGCTTTGGAGAAGAACTATGTAAGTTGTGAATCTCATCTCATATAATAAATATGATAAAGTTAAGTTATAGGTTAAGATTTAACATAATTTTTTTATCTATTATAGCTGCAAGTTCTCCTTATTGGGGTAGGTGTGCACAGATTACACAATAACATTTAACATTTTCCTAAAGAAAATGGGTCTATAAATATCTGATGTCCAAAACACCTGTTTGTAAATGTGTATCAAGGTAAAAATAGAGGTTATTTCTGAGTATCTCAAAAGAAGAATTGTTGCTAATTAGGCCAAACCAAATCTATGAATTCAGGCTCCTCTAATCCACATTATGATATATAATAATAATAATAATAATAATTATATTATAATATAATATAATATAATATAATATAATATAATATAATATAATATAATATAATATAATATTATAATATAATATAATATAATATAATATAATATAATATAATATAATATAATATAATATAATATAATATAATATAATATAATATAATATAAAATAAAATAAAATAAAATAAAATAAATAACTACATTTCAGTGTAAAATCACAGGTAAGATTTATGGAATACAGGTCACAGGACATAGGTTGTTTACTTCTGCATCATGGGTCTGAGGAAATGCTGTTTTATTGCTGTGTATGTCCCACAAATAATTCAGTTTTGACAATAAAGATACAGAAACCAGTGGCTGTCTGTGTATCACCTCATGATTTTATAACAAGGTTTTACAAACTTTAAAATGCTCTTGTACTGTTTTTTATATTCTTCCTCAACAGGTGCACAGATATTCAGATGACATCAATGTAAGTTAAAAAAATTGTACATTTATTGTGTATGTGTAGCAACATTGTGAGCACATTGTGAGCACAATTTTAAACAACATTGTGAGCACTTTTTTCATAAGCTTTTTTAATTACAGCACGTCATTGAGTCCTACCAGTTCAAATTCAAATATACAGAACAAGGACCAGAAATGGATGTCCTCAGGTAAGATCTGATCTGTATTTAAAATACTTGGAGAGAAAGGAACTGAACTATCCATCCATTATATTGTGCTTAATCCTGTACTAGAATCGTGGGGGCATCCATGGGAGAACGTTTCGGGCACTGGGTAGATACACCCAGGACAGGGTGCCAATCAATCACTGAGCACAAACTCACTCACACAGACACACACCCAAATACACTCTATATGGGGCAATTTGGGCAATTTGTAGCATCTAATTTACCTTGGTCCATGTTATTGGACTGTGGGAGGAAACCGTAGAACACAGAAGAAACCCCGCGGACACGGGGAGAACATCGAAACTCCACCCAGATTGGGATTCGAACCAGGAATGCCCATCACTGAGAGGTGAACGTGCTAACCACTAAGCCACCATGCCACCTGGATCTGAACTAGTCCTTTATATATAGCAAGATAATATGATTATGGTGACAAGTTCACTTTATAAAAATATATTGTTGCAATTTTACAAGACTTAATAATCTTTAAATGATAATAAAAACTTTTTTATGAGAATCTTGTCAGTCCTATTTTGTGTTTGAGTTGTAAGATAAAACTTGCTCCTTTTTTTATTACTGATAATTTAGCCTGTGAGAAGTGTAGCCTAGTTCTTAGTCTGACGGAGAAGATCTCAGTGCTAGAAGAGCACATTAGGGTTTTAGAACAGGGTTATGTCAGTTTATGTAGTTATTTAAGAAACACTTTTTAGGTCAAAACTTGGGTTATTAAACATTAGGTCACTCTCATCAAAATCAGCTCTAGTTCAATAAATAATTACCCATAACTCTGATGTCCTATCTCTTACAGAAACCTGGATAAGGACCAATAAATACTTAGCATTAAATGATGCTTCTGGTTATAGTTAAACCATGTTTTAGTGGACGTGGAGGTGAATTGGCCACTGTCTATAAAGAAAACATAGATGTAACACTTAATAATAAGTACGAGCCAAAATCCTACGAAGCTCTTGTACCTAACATAAGCAGTTCATCGTCATTTAAGAAGAAACCCAATTTAGTGCAACTTATTACTGTATACCGCCCTCCATGCCCATATGCAGAGTTTATTATAGAATTTGGTGAATTACTTTCTAACATAGTGGACCCCTCAGTCAAGGCCTTAATAATTGGTAATTTCAATGTTCCCTTTGAAAACCCACTAGACCCGTTTAAATTAACTTTTGATTCTATTCTCGATACCACGGTGAAACACATCACTGTAAACATACATAACACTTAATTTTATCACATGGTAATAGCATTAATTATTTAGCTATTATTCCACAAAGTGAGGTCATCTCTGATAATTATTTAATAACCTACGATTTAGAAATTTTTATTGATCCAGTCATTAAACCATGATACAATATGAAGCGCACAATTATTCCCTCTACTGCTGCATAATTTCTACAACATTTACCTAAATTAAAAATTAAACCAGCATCAGGACCAGATTAACTTAAGGAACACAGCTGAATACCTTAAACAAGCGTCTTCTACAAACATAGACAGTGTAGCTCTATTTAAACTACAAATAATTAAAGATAAAAGAGTTGTTCTATGCTACAATGATCAAACACGCTCCCTGAAACAAACCACTAGAACCATGGAACGTAAATGAAGACAAACTAAATTAGAGGTACTTAGGGTTGCATGGAAGGACAGTATGACTGGGTATAAACATGCACTTAATGCAGCTAAGACTAAATATTATTCTGAATTAATATAGAATAACAAAAACAACCAAAGATCACTCTTTAGTACCATTGCCAAACTAACTCTAAGAGTTCTCTAAGGAGGGCAAGGTAGCGCAGTGTTTAGGGCATTGGGCTATTAATCAGCAGGTTGTGGATTTAAATCCCAGGTCCACTGAAGTTACCAATGTGGGTCCTTGAGCAAGGTCCTTAACCCTCATTGCTCCAGGAATATTTTGATTAACCCTGTGCTCAGCTTGTAAGTCGCTTTGGAAAAAAGCGTCTGCTGAATGACCAAATGTAATGTAATGTAATGTAACTCTACGAGTACTACTGATTCAGATTCACAGATTCACACACAGTTCAGCAGCAATGATTTTATGAATTTCTTTACTGGAAAAATTGAAAACCATAAGACTCAAATCATGTACAGTAATGCATTGTGAAGTGTAATCAATCAACACTCACCAGTTACTAAAAAATCTAGTGTTACAGAAAATAATATAGTACAAGGGTTAAATACCTTTAACCCCATATCTAAAAAAGAGCTTGTCTCATTAATTACACAATCAAAGACAACATCCCGTCTGTTAGACACACCTACCTACAAATCTGCTAAAAGACCTCCTACCAAATATTACAGAGCCTTTAATAAAAATTATAAATTCCTCACTTAAAATAGGCCATGTCTCCAAAAATCTGAAGTGTGCCGTCATTAAACCATTACTTAAAAAACCTAACTTGGATCCTCTAGTACTGTCCAACTATAAACCAATATCAATATAGACCATTTGTCTCTAAAATCTTAGAAAAAATTGTGTTTAACCAGTTAAATCGCTCAGTGGTTAGGGCATTGGGCTGTCAATTTGAAGGTTGGGTGTTCAAATCCCAGGTCCACTAAAGTTACCAGTGTGGGTCCTTGAGCAAGACCCTTAACCCTCATTGCTTCAGGGATGCTGTGATTAACCCTGTGCTCAGCTTGTAAGTCACTTTGGATAAAAGCGTCGGCTAAATGACCAAATCCCAGGTCCACTAAAGTTACCAGTGTGGGTCCTTGAGCAAGACCCTTAACCCTCATTGCTCCAGGGATGCTGTGATTAACCCTGTGCTCAGCTTGTAAGTCACTTTGGATAAAAGCGTCGGCTAAATGACCAAATGTAAATGTAAATGTAATCTTCTAGCTAATAACGTTCATGAAGTTTATCAGTCAGGCTTTAGGTCTTACCATAGCACGGAGTCAGCCTTAATTAAAGTAGTTGACTTATTTTGATAATCGATTAATCGGTCATTTATTTTTCGATTAATCGATGAATCAGATAAATAATTTTTTTCCCGTGTCTTTACATTTGGCGGCACGGTGGCTTAGTGGTTAGCACATTCGCCTCTCAGCGCTAGGGATTCCCGGTTTGAATCCCCATCTGGGTGGAGTTTCCATGTTCTCCCCGTGTCTGCGTGGGTTTCCTCCGGGTTCTCCGGTTTCCTCCCACAGTCCAAAAACATGGATCAAGTTAATTGAATTCTCAAAATTGCCCAATTTAGAGTGTGTATGTGTGAGTGAGTGTGTGCCCAGCGATGGATTGGCGCCCT
>JAFMOD010000463.1:282793-310646 GCA_019802435.1 Corydoras maculifer
ATATATATATATATATATATATATATATATATATATATATATATATATAAACACAACACAGTTTTTTGGGGGGGTTTAATTGTTGATGACAGATGGCTATAGCCGGTTAACTGCATATTTAAGTGCTTGACTTCCATTGTGGTTCACCATGACATAAAAATAGGTATGCTGCTTAATTTACAAAACCATAAGCATGAAAAGGTAAAAGTACCATATGAAGTTACAGGTCACTGAATATTTTGTGTAGTTAGTTACTTAATACTCAGTTGAATATAAGTGTAGTCAGCCTATAAATGACAACTAAGAGCAAGGCCCTTAACCTTCATTGCTCCAGGGGGCGCTGTGATTAACCCTGTGATTAACGTTGTAAGTCGCTTTGGATAAAAAGCGTCGGCTAAATGACCAAAAAAAGTAGCTGCACGAGCACACAAAACTAATTTTAAATGTGACCATATAATATTTTTTAATGTTTAATTTAAATGTTTTAATTATTTTAACCACAAATTTAATACATGCACTCCTTTCAAGTTGTGGATAATTTAGAGTTTTTTGTATTTCTGAATAAATTTTCCCTAACAAATCTAAAATGTAAATAAAATTAATTAAAACAAATAATAAAACGTATTAGATTTGGATTTTTTTTAGTAGCTGGTGTGAGCCCCTTGTGCAGCAATAACTGAAACTAAGTATTAGTGGTGATTGTTGATTCGTCTTGTACTATTTCTCCTATTAACTACTTTGTTTCAGGTTCTACCACTCTTAATGGCATATGGTTAAGACTTTGGCTTGGCCATTTTAAAACATAACCGTTAATTCTTAAAAAAACTGATTTTTTTGTCTCATCCTTGCATAAAATATTAGTCCAAAAACTTTCTATGTGAAAACTTTCTACTTGTCCATGTGATTGGAGCAAGGTGGGACACAATATGGACCAGAGATGGGATTTTATCAAGCATAGGAAGGGGCTTTATTAACAGAATGTAATAAAACTGCTGGCTGGTTCCTGTCACTAAACAATCTCATACTTCAGCAATAAAAGCTGCACATCTATCATCAATGGAATCTTCTGGGTTCTGTGTGTGAGACCTGTTATTAAGAGAGGAAGAGATATCGTCATGTTCCTACCTTCATGCACAAGGCAGGACACAATACAGCATTTCCTCAAGCACAGGAATGGGCTTTATTAACAGACTGTAATAAATACACATTTAAATGCAACTGCTGTCTCCTGATACTGTTGACTACTGTTGCTTCAGATTCTCCCTCTCATCTGCACTACATATAAAAAAAGAACACTGATTATTAGTGAAACCTCTAGGATGTGTGTTCGTTTCCTCTAAATTAACATCCAAATGTGAAGTTGGCAAGCTTCTGAAGTCATCAAAACTGTAGCTTGTAATGTGTGCTTTACCACAATTTTTTAATGGTCAGGTGGTTTTTGTGAAACAATTTTCATTCCCAAAAAATAAAAGATTTAAATTTGAAATCTGTTCTTATATAACATTCATACTTTTCACTTGAGTACTTAACAGTGGAACAAATGTTTAAAAAAACATAACAGTATATAACTTATTATAAGTCAAATGTAATATTTATGTTTTTTAACTGCTCTTTTACTGACCTCTTTTCTTTGTGCTATTTAAAATGACAGTCACCCCACCAGACTATGAACCACCAGGATTCAAGAAAGGCATGTGTGATAACTTGTGGTTTGAAGGCACAGCAGTCCATTTTAGAGTTGGCGATCTGCACACTCCATTCCATATGTTGAAGGTGGGCATGGCAGTCGAGCAGGGTTATGTGAACAAATTACATGTAAGTGCTTACGACACCATGTGAGAGGCAATTTTTTTTTTGTTACAGCAATTTAATAAATAAATCTGTTTGTGATAAAACATGCACTATTGTGTCATACTGTATATACATTATTTAACTTTTTGGCTTACCACTCCACATCTTTATTATTATTAAAATGTTATTAGCATTAAAATTATATGCTGATTATTTAAAATCATAATATTTCATTTCTGTGCTAGGTGACTGAACAGTGCAGCATGGATGATCTGCCATCTGGGAATGGTATGTCTACTAATTTGCAAAATCTTAAATATGTCACCATACAAATGTACGATATGTAACTGTCAATTAAGAACATTGTTTAAGAAATGTTTTTTAAAAAATCTTTGCTTGTTTTGCTTGTTTCTACATAATGAAAATATTATGTTAGAAAATAATTATATATACTAATATTGTGAAGAGCGGCACGGTGGCTTAGTGGTTAGCACGTTCGTCTCTAGGGATTACTAGGGATTCCCGGTTCGAATCCCCATCTGGGTGGAGTTTCCATGTTCTCCCCATGTCCGTGTGGGTTTCCTCCGGGTTCTCCAGTTTCCTCCCACAGTCCAAAAACATGGATCAAGTCAATTGAATTCTCCAAATTGCCCAATATAGAGTGTGAGTGAATGTGTGCCCAGTGATAGATTGGCACCCTGTCCTGGGTGTATCTGCCCAGCGCCCGAAACGTTCTCCCCTGGATGGGCATGGGGAACCCCCCCACGACCCTAATAGAGGATAAAGCGGAAGATAATGGATGGATGGATATTGTGAAGAAATAAGTTTTTTAAGGTAATCAGGTATAAAAATATGACATAGGTATAATCAGAATTTTGTATATTTTAATTTTATTAATGTGACATTTAATAAACTTCATTCATTCATTATCTTCTGCTTTTTCCTATATTAGTGTTGCGGTGGGGTTCCCCATGCCCATCCAGGGGAGAACGTTTCGGGCACTGGGCAGATACACCCAGGACAGGGCGCCAATCTATCGCTGGGCACACACTCACTCACACAGACACGCACACATACACACTCTATATGGGGCAATTTTTTTGGGAGAACTCAATTGACTTGATCCATGTTTTTGGACTGTGGGAGGAAACTCAAGAACCCGGAGGAAACCCACTCAGACATGGGTAGAAATGTGACATGGGTAGAAATTCCACCCAGTTTGGTATTCGAACCGGGAATCCCTAGTGCTAAGAGACGAACATGCTAACCACTAAGCCACCGTGCCGCCTTTAATAAACTTGAAATATTCATTTATTTATTCACATTTTTTTGTGATTTCAACTTGTAAAGTGTTCCATGCAATTTTCAGATTTAAAAAAATAAGATTAAAAAAAAATTAAATCTTACAATCAAAACTTAGAAGTACGAATTTAAGCTTGACTACAAGCACTGTAATCTTTACATTACTTTCATGAAGCCATGCCATGGTCTATTTAGTCTTTTTTTGAACACTGGATTGTGATAGATCATCAGTCCTGCCTTTTGAAGGTTGTTGTTAATACAACTTTATTTAGTTTTTTTCGGTATGTGTCATCAGCTGTTGTCTACCTTTTTTCAAACTTTTAGCAATTGCAGTATTTTACACGTGAAATCCAGGACAAAAAGAAAATGAACATTTAGAGCAGTTTATTGTTTTCAAATTTAGGTCTAGGAAGGACCTCTATAACAAGAAATGTCAGTCAAGTTTTTTGCTTGCCTACAAATTGGTTGGTACTATATAAATCAGTTCAGTTTTTATGCTATTTATCATGTCAAGATGTAAATACAAAGAAAACCTGCTTAGGTTTGTTTTATTTTATTACCAGCCCACTTAACATAATGAAATTAAATATCAATTAGCCATAGTTGGTTTTAGATGAGAATTACAAGTAATAATGTGAGGTTTGGAAATGGTTAAATGAACAAATTGACATCAATATGTTTGCTGACAAAACAAATGCTTTTTGCCCATTATAAGCAGTTTATTAAATATAATGTACTTGTGTGCCATTCATGTCATCTGTAATATGTATTCTTTCAGGATCAGCTACAGAATTCAAACCATCTAGCAAAAGCATGGTTAAGGTAAGAGATGAAAAATACACACCCTAATGTTAAGTTTGGAATCACCAATACTATTTTATAATGTATAATGAAATAAAGAATAAAATGATGACTGTGTATGAACACTTAATTTTTTTCAAAAACAATGAGTCTGTTTTGAAAGATTTTAGCGACACCATGTCACTAAAAGTGTTTTACAAAATTACCAAAGTATTTTAACATGTAACCTTTATTTTGCAAAATCATAATTAGAGAATGGAAATGTAACACAGCGAAAGAACAAAATTTCCTGAAGGTTACAGCAGTCACCAATCTGTAGGATGTGCATATTTCTTTGAATAACTTCAGAACCTCTCTGGCCACAGGATATCACTAGTTTCTCACCAGTGTGGTGAGAAACTAGTGATATCCTGTGGCCAGAGAGGTGTGCTCTGCTGTGATTTTGGTCCAAACTTCTTCCAGTCTCTTCCAGAGATCTGTTGTGGGTTTCTTGGAAATAACATTGTCACCAAGGATATTCCAGAAGTTTTCAATTCGGTTTAGTTCAGGACTCTGGTCTGGCCATTTAATTGCTTCAGCTAAATTTTTAATTAGTAATTTCCTTAAGGATCTGTTTTATTTGGAAGAATTTTGTCTGCATTACAGACTTGGTAGACTTAGAAGTATAGGTTCTAAATTCCTAATCATGAGGGGAAAGTTGGAAAAGCAATTCTCTAAGGTCAGCACAAACATTGCACACATAAAGGTTTAAATGGTGTACATGCCTAAATTAAATTACAGTGAAACAAATAAAAATGGATAAAATATGTTTTCAAGTATAAATGCACCATAAAATAATGCATAATGGTGTCTGTTAATATAAACAGACACCATTATGCATTATTTTAAGGGGATTGTACATATTGTGGATCCATATTATGGATCGTCTTTGTACAAATAAAAAACCTAAACAGTTTTGTTGTAACCAGCCATTTTTGTTGCTTTTCCATTGTGCTGGAACATTAAGAGGTTGGAGTAATGAGATCACTGTATTCAGTTAATCATCACTGTTTTACTTACTAAAACAGAATTTACATTGATTACAAACATTTGCACACTAATTTATAAATAAATAGAGTAGTATTTAAATAGCTTTAAACTGACACATTTTATTCTTATTTTGTCATCAGAGGAGAGAAAACAAACTGACAAGAAGAAGAAAAAGAGCATTTTAAAATATTTTTCATGTATTGATTTAAGTTTAGAAGGGTTTATTTTCCATTATATACTGTTGTCTGTGTTTATACACTGTTGTCTATGTGTAATGTGTTTATGTATGTTTATATAACATACTGTTATATAAACATACATAAAATATTATTGGTCCATTTACTAAGGGTCACTATTGTGTTTATAGACTTTTTTATTCGTTTCACTTTAGTAAATAAATGCAGTTTGGTCTACAATTATACAGTGTATTCCATATTTTTTTGCATACATTATTTGGTGCATCAGTGTCACAACACTGCATTAACATTGGTGTTTTGGTAGTTATTTATCAGCATACTGACAATCTTTGACTTAATAAAACATACAAAAAAATCAACTGCATATTTATATAATATGACTACAGTAAGGCACATTCGAATTTATGGCTTTCTCTATACAAAAAAAAAATTAATGGATCCTTTCACCTTTAAGGAACTTAATTTAAGAGTTATTACATTTCTATTACCTACTAAACATACTAAAGAAAAAAACCTTACTAAAACTACTATATAGTGTGGTAAAGAATATAGTTCATAGAGTAAGAAATTGGATACTAAAGAAATGTTAATATATAAGAAAGGATTGTTGAAGTCCAATTCTTTTATATTGCCAAAAAAATTGTAAATAAATGACTTTATGATGATGATATTTATCATACATTTTAATAAATGATTAAATTTAAGATTATCACATTATTTCAATGTATTGTTTCCTGCCATTTAATGCAAATTTTTTTTAATATGATTTTCTGTTTAAAACATAATTGGAGTTGAAAAACAAATACATTGGCATTAAATTTCCAGCTGACAGCAGATACAATATGTATGCATATTCATAAATTTAAACATTTATATTTTAAAAATTAGTAACTATTGAGTGTGCATCACATATTACTTATATGCATAATCCTGGTAACAGCAAGTAAGCCTAGCAGCAATAATAAAGACATGTAATTTATTGGATTAATGCACAATATGAACATGTTATTCTTGTGGCACTTGAGACAGTGTGTTTAAAAAAAACTCTCCACATCTCCCATCTCCACCACTACTGTCTTCAGCTGAGAATACAACTCTGTCGTTACCTGGCCATTTTCTCTTCCAATACCTGCATGCTCACACAAACACCCAGACACACACACACACACAATTTTTAAAATCACAATTTGGCAACGGAAGCAGCGGCAAACGGAAGTCGATTGTGGATTGTGAAGTGTGTTTAGTGTTAAGTTTGGTTTAGGCTCATCTTTAAAATTTTGCAGAAATTAATGCAGAATTTGTTTGTATTTAACCAGGTCGGTTATTTCTTCTACCAGTTTAACATTTCCTATGGCACTAGCATTTACAAATCCCATAAACATTAATTCCAACCACATGCAGTTGATCTTTCAGAACCTTTCGTCCTCCCTTTCTCCCTTCCCTCTTCCTTGTCCTTTCCCTCCTTCCCTTAGTTTAGGATTCCTGTGTGCGCGTGGCGTTTGAGAGGAAAATCCGTGTCCGTCATTTGTGTTTAGTCTCCTTAACACTTTCTCGATTTTGTTTACTATCTTTGTCTACCATCCACTATCTTCCGGTTTATTCTCTACTAGGGTCGCGGGGCCCATGCCCATCCAAGGGAGAATGTTTCGGGCACTGGGCAGATACATCCAGGACAGGGCGCCAATATATTGCTGGGCACGCACTCACACAGACACACTCTATATGGGACAATTTGGAGAATTCAATTGACCTTGATCCATGTTTTTGGACTATGGGAGGAAACCGGAGAACCCGGAGAAAACCCACTCGGATATGGGAAGAACATGGAAACTCCACCCAGATTGGGATTCAAACCAATGTGCTAACCACTAAGTCACCGTGCCGCTGTCAAACAGATCAATTCATTAAATATTATTCCTCTTCGAACAAAACTGCTTCTGACATTTACAGTATAATATAAATGTAATGCAAAATAAATGTAGTATAATTCAACAATATGGACAATATGAACTTTCATTTACATGTGTTGTAAAGTACTGTATACAACCCCAGTGGTAGGATCTGACGAACATAATCATACATGGGACAAGTTTGTCTTGCCAATTTAAATTCTAGCATGTTTTTGGACTGTGAAGTAAATTCTGAGCTCCCAACAGACACAGGAACCACTTGCAAATGCGAAACAGCAAGGACATTGCCCTTTCTGCCTGGGACACAAACCCAGGAGGTTTGTGATTAGTGGTGAGAATGCTGACCACAACACCATGTTGTACATTGTATTGTAGAAAATGTATTTGTATTCACAGAATATCAAATACTATTTACTTATTCAAGAAACAACATATAATACATCAATCTAATGATACTCTGAAGTTGTATTGGATGTTTTTTTTTTTACCTGAACTTTTGTAACCACCAAATGGCACTTCCACAGGCGTTATGTTGTAGTTATTGATAAAACAGGAACCAGCTTGCAGGTTTTCAATTATACGATGTGCTCTCTGAATGTCTCTGATGAGAGAACGCACTCATGTAGTATCATGCTTATTAGGTCTACATATAAACGTATACATATAGATATACCAGCAAGTGAAGGGTAGAAATGAATTGAACAGCATTCCAAACAGAATATGAAGAAATGACTTAGCAAAGTTGAAATAATAAATGTATGGTGACTACAGTTTATCTTCAGGCTAATGCAAGTCAAAATGAATAAAACGAATAAGCACCACAATCAAATTCCTTTTAACATAAAGTTTGTTTGTGTTTTAACGACATGAATCACCTTTCGGCCTTACTCATGGCAGAGGGTGGGTTGTTATTTATTCAGTCTTATAGTCTTACTATAAGGCTATAATTGAGCCTTTATTCCAATGTCTTTTAAAAATGTCATGAGCTTTGAAGTGTTTTTTGGACTTAGAGCTGTTTGTAAGTCGTGGGATATGTTCTGTTTCCTTCAGGTGTCTTTGTTTTTATCGCATTCCGAGATTATGTGCTTTATTGTGATGGTCTTATTACAGGTGTCACAGGTTGGTGGAGATTCTCCCTTTAAGAGATGCTGGTGAGTTAATTTCGTGTGGCCTATGCGACATCTAGTCCATATTGTTTGGTCCTTTTTATTTCGAAGGTGTGTGATTGGTCCGTTGTTTATGGCTGTGGCTAGTTCGTGAAGTTTTTCTGGTGTTCCCATTCCTGTTGCCATAGTTCTTTGATGTAGGATTGTATTCTTGGTTTGAAGTCTGTGGCCGGTATTTTTATGTTCCGCAGTACTGTGTTCGGGGGTTTCCGTGTCGCTTTATCCGCTTGTTCGTTTCCTGAGATACCTGTGTGGCTAGGGATCCAGCATAATTTAATATCGTACTTAATGTCTGTGAGATGTACGATTTTGGCCAGTATATTGCTTATCACTGGGTGGTTTTGGGATGTAGTTTCAATAGCTTGTATGTAGGACTTAGAATCTGAACATATTATGGTCTGAATTAATCTGAGGTCTTCAATGTATTCAAGGGCCATTAATATAGCTGTTGCTTCGGCAGTGAAAATGGAGCTCTCTTTCAGGGGGTCAGCTGTGTAGGAATTGTTTTTGTGGACTATGGCTGCTGTGACCCGGTCCTCTGATCTAGATCCATCCGTGTATATGAAGTTGTACTGGGAGATACTTTCTTTAATGCTGGCAAAGATTTTTTGGTATTCATTTGGGTGTGTAGTTTGTTTGTTTGATACCATCAGATTTGTGATTGTGTGAGGCCGTCATGTTCCATAGTGGGATGTGCGGTCTGTGGTGTTGGATTATGTTGTTCATATTTTCTATGTGCTGTGCCAGTCTTTTGCCCAAGGTTTGAATAGCATTTTTTACTTCAGGGAGTGATACACTTGTTCTTGCTGGTGAGAATGTCACTGTGTAGGCTGGGTTTCTTGGATTTCTCGAGTTTTGTCATATATTGTAGTGCAAGCTTTAGGTGTCTCAGGTGCAAGGGAGGTTCTCAGGATTCAATGTAGGATCAGGTAGGTCTTTCTTGCTGCACCATATAGGCCGCATCCATAGTCCAGCTTCGACCGTACTTTTGCTCGGTAGAGGTGCATGAGTGTTGAGGTATCTGCACCCCAGGTGGTGTTTGCTAACATTTTTATAATATTTAGTCTCTGGTGGCTTTCTTTTCTTACTGCTTGGATGTGGGGTATAAATGAGAGTTTTGGATCAAGTGTAACACCTAGGAACTTGACTTCTTTTTGGAATCTAATTGGGGTTCCATCAATGGGTATTTCTGCGTCCGGGTGGAGGCCTCGTCTTTTGCATAAGTGTATCCCTGTTGTTTTTTCTTTTGAGATTTTAAAGCCATTTTTGGTGGTCCACTGTAGAATTTGTTCGATGTTTGTTTTGGCTTGTTGCATAATATACGCCATATCTTCGCCTTTGAATCCTATGCATAGGTCATCTACGTACATGCTGCAAAATGTCCTTGGTGTAAGTACATCTGCAACACCATTCATTTTTATGTTGAAAAGGGTTTCTGATAAGATGGATCCTTGTGCATAATTTTCTGATATTGTTTCGTTGATTTTCACTCTGAAGCGCCTGTCGGATAGGAAGTCTTGTATTATGGTTGGGAGCCTTCCACGGAGCCCTGCCCGGTATAGGTCTTGAAGGATTCCGTATCGCCAGGTTGTATCATAAGCCTTTTCCACATCAAAGAAAATAACAATTGCATGTTCTTTCCGTCTAAATGCTTCCCATACGAATGACTCCAGTTTTATCAAGTTGTCCATCGTGCTTCTGCTCTTTCTAAAGCCATTCTGGTTTTCATTTAGAACATGATTATTTTCCAAGTGCCATGTTAGTCTATTGTTTGTTATTCTTTCAAGGGTTTTGCAAAGGCAGCTTGTTAAGGCAATTGGGTGGTAGTTAGTCGGCTGGGAATGGTCTTTTCCGGGTTTTGGGATCGGAATGACAGTTGCCTCTTTCCAGGTGTTTGGGATTTTCATATCTGTCCAAATTTTATTGATGTTGAGCAGTAGATTTTTAGAGGTCTGTGGGAGGTTTTTGATCATTTGATTGTGTATATGGTCTGGGCCTGCAGCGGTATTGTGCGCATCTGTTATTGCAATATTTAGTTCTTCTGCTGTGAGTATTGTGTTGTATGGTTCCAGGTTGTCGGATGCGAAATTGATATTTATCTTCTCTTCTTCTTTCCGAATGTTTTGGAATTCCGGTGTGTAATTTGAAAGGGCAGAGGTGTTTTGGAATGCTTCTGCTAATTGCTGGGCTATTTCCATCTCTGTAGTTGCTGTATTGTGTCCGGTTTTAATAAAATTTATTCTTTTTTTTTGCATGCTTTTTTTTTTCATGCGTTTAATCATGCTCCAAATTTTTGTCATGCTTGTGTTTATTGATATATTCTGAACGAAGTCTTGCCAGCTTTGCTTCTTTGCTTGCTTAATTGTTCTGCGGGCTTTGGCTCTCGTTATCTTGACTTCTTCAAGATTGGATGATGTTGGGTGAGTGGAAAAAGCCACACAGTCAGTGTGTAGATGCGTACGTGCGCTGTCTAGCTCTGTTAAGCTTAACTACTAAATTTAGTGTTATTTAGTTATTTAGTTACTTTTAGTTACTTTTTTACATTCTCTTTACTGTTCAGCTACCTCATCGTTATAACATAGCATTTATTCCGCTTTTTGTCCCTCACTACTGTCCAAATCGCGGTGTAGTTGCTAGCGTTTTTAGCCGCTAACGCTAGCACTTTCTGCTTGCTATCGCGGTCGTTTGCTGCCAACACCGCTGCATTTATTACCCGCTTCGTTTATAAATATTAGCCTATATTTATAAAAGAGCCATCTCCTGATCTGTGTCGCCGGATTCAACTGTTTTCGGATTGGATTTTATTGGTCTCGACGCTGATCTTCACACACCGCTTTGTGAGAACCTTCAGGACTCAACCTCCACCCGACGCTAATACAGCCAGATTCACTAGGGTTGAATCTTCATCATCAGCTGTAACAGCGGGAAATAACCTTACATCTCTACCCACCCGAATATAAGTTTATTTCTTCATTTATATATGAACTTTACAATGGCACTTTCCCCTCTGGTTACGTGCCCTCAGTGCAGTATGTATAGACAGTCTTCCTCCGTCATTACTGATAATTCAGCCTGTGAGAAGTGTAGCCTAGTCCTTAGTCTGACGGAGAAGATTTCAGTGCTAGAAGAGCGCATTCAGGTTTTAGAACAGGGTCATGTTAGTAAAGATGTGTCAGGGACCAGTTTAGCCAGCCTGAATGCCACAGGATCAGGTCCTAAATCTCCGGCTTTAGAGCCCTCGCAGCAGGGCGAGTGGGTGACGACCAGGCGACGTACATGTAGAACTGAGCATCACTCTTCTAGGATCCACGTGTCCAATCGGTTTTCCCTACTTAGTGACTCACCCACTGAGAGACCGGTTGCTAAAAGTGCTCTGGTTATTGGCGACTCCCAGCTCAGACACGTGCGAATCGCTACCCCCTTAGAGACCCCAGCAACCATAGTCCGGTGCATTCCAGGGGCCAGGGCTTTCAGACATCAGGGCGAACCTCAAAGTGCTGGCTAATGCTAAACGCTCATTCTCTAGAATAGTTATCCACGTCGGCACTAATGACGTTCGTCTCAAGCAGTCAGAGATTACTAAGGCTAATGTTAAAGAGGTGTGTGGAACCGCTGCAATGATGTCTGATGAAGTAATTGTCTCTGGTCCCCTACCAATTAGGTGTGGTGGCGCTACGTTGCTGGATGTCTAAGTGGTGCTTAGAAAACAACATTACCTTTATCGATAATTGGTCTACTTTTGAGGGAAGGCCTGGCCTTTTGAAATGGGACGGCATCCATCCTTCCCGGAAGGGTGCTGTGCTCATGTCACATAACATAGCCGATAGGGTTTTTTCTTCAGATAGGAATAAAAATTGACAATTCAGAGCCAAGGCCAGGCAGCAGACAGAATGGCCCAACCAACTGCCTGCGAACTGCCAGGAGACTTCACCCACAATAACTAGGTTCCATACCATTTAGACAGTTATCAAGTATCGCAGTGAGCAAAAAACAAAAAGAGTCCAAAAAGTTTGCCAAAAAAATCTCATTAATATCAATACAACCTCAAGTAATGTAAGAAACACTTTTAAGTTAAAACTTGGGTTATTAAACATTAGGTCACTTTCATCAAAATCAGCTCTAGTTCAAGAAATAATAACTGATAACTTCCTAAATGTCTTTTGTCTCACAGAGACCTGGATTAGGGCCAATGAATACCTAGCATTAAATGATGCCTCTCTACCTGGTTATATTATGCTCATAAACCACGTCTTAGTGGACGAGGAGGTGAAGTGGCTATGATCTATAAAGAAAACATAAATGTAACACTTAATAAGTATGAGTCAAAATCCTTCGAAGCTCTTGTACTCAACATAAGCAGCTCATCTGCATTGAAGAATAAATCCAATCTAATGCAACTTATTACCATATACCGCCCTCCCGGCCCATATACAGAGTTTATTAAAGAATTTGGTGAATTTCTCTCTAACATAGTAATATCATCAGACAAGGCCCTAATAGTCGGTGACTTCAATGTTCACTTTGAAAACCCACTAGACTCATTTAAATTAGCCTTTGACTCCATCCTAGATTCCATGGGCATTACTCAAAATAAAACACATCGCTGTAAACATACATTAGACTTAGTTTTATCACATGGTATTAACATTAATAATTTAACTATTGTCCCACTAAGTGAGGTCATCTCCGATCACTATTTGATAACCCATGATTTAGAAATTGATATTGATCCAGTCATTAAACCGCAATACGATATGAAGCATACAATCATTCCCTCTACTGCTGCGTCATTCCTACAACATTTACCCGAATTAAACATTAAACCAGCATCAGGACCCGATGAACTTGAAAACACAGCAGAATACCTTAAACACCTAAATACCTAAACTGTTTTCTGCAACTTTAGACAGTGTCGCTCTTAAAAAGATCAAAGATAAAAGACTCGTTCCATGGTTTAATGACACGCGCCCTAAAACAAACCACTAGAACCATAGAGCGTAAATGGAGACAAACTAAATTAGAGGTATTAAGGGCTGCATGGAAGGACAGTATGACTGAGTACAAACATGCACTCAATGCAGCGAAGACTAAATATTATTCTGAACTAATAGAGAACAACAAAAACAACCAAAGATTCCTCTTTAGCACCATTGCCAAATTACCTCGAAGTGCTACTGAATCAGATTTACAGATTCACTCACAGTTTAGCAGCAATGATTTCATGAATTTCTTTAGTGATAAAATTGAAAACATAAAACTTAAATCATCTAATGCATCGTGTAATCAACCCTCAATGATTTCTGAAAAATCTAGTGGTGGAGAAAATAATATAGTACAAGCATTAAATACCTTTAACCCCATATCTAAAAAAGAGCTTGTCTCATTAATTACACAATCAAAGACAACATCCTGTATGTTAGACCCAATACCTACAAACCTGCTTAAAGACCTCCTACCCAATATTACAGAGCCTTTTATAAACATTATAAATTCATCATTTAAAATAGGCTATGTCTCCAAAAATCTGAAGTGTGTAGTCATTAAACCATTAATTAAAAAACCTAATTTAGATCCTCTAATACTGTCCAACTATAGACCAATATCAAACCTCCCTTTTGTCTCTAAAATCCTGGAAAAAATTGTGTTTAATCAGCTGAATCGCCATCTTCTAGCTAATAACGTTCATGAAGTTTTTCAGTCAGGTTTTAGGTCTCATCATAGCACTGAGACAGCCTTAATTAAAGTCGTTAATGACTTATTAATGTCCTCTGATAATAACCAAATCTCTTTTCTTGTATTATTAGATCTAAGTGCAGCCTTTGACACTTTAGACCATAACATTGATAGATTAGAAAACACTGTGGGCATTACAGGATCTGCACTCCAGTGGTTTAGATCCTACCTGACAGATCGATATCAATTCACCTGTGTTAACAACCAATGTTCTGATCTCGCTAAAGTTAAATATGGTGTCCCACAACTCCTATTTGCATTATATATGCTTCCATTAGGATCAATTATTCGTAAACATGGAATCAGTTTCCACTCATATGCAGATAATACACAGTTATATGTTTCAGCTAACCCTAATGATTGTCGTTCAGTCAGTAAGCTCGAGGACTGCATCCAAGATATTAAAATGTGGATGTTAAAAAGCTTCCTACTGCTAAATTCTGATAAAACAGAGTTTCTGATAGTTGGACCCAAGGACAAAATTAACAAAGCTTCTAACACTATGTTATATGTTGATAACTCTTTAATTAGACCCAGTTCATCTGTAAATAATCTCGGTGTCATTACTGATTCAGATCTCTCCTTTACAGAGCACATTAGCAATATTACTAGAATTGCATTTTTTCACCTTCGTAACATTTCAAAGCTACGAAATATCCTCTTCCTCCAAGATACAGAAAAATTAATTCATGCTTTTATTACCTCAAGGTTAGATTATTGTAATTCACTTCTGACAGGATGTTTTAATAAATCATTACAGAAATTACAACTTGTGCAAAATGCTGCAGCTAGAGTTTTAACTAAAACCAGAAAGTTTGATCATATCAGTCCTGTGTTATCAAACTTGCACTGGCTACCAGTTAAGTTTCGTATTCTCGTATTTCCTATATATAAAATTCTACATAATCAGGCTCCACAGTATCTGAGTGAGCTGATTCAATCGTACAAGCCAACATGTGAGCCCCGATCTCAAGGTGCTGGTCTACTCTTAGCTCCTAGAATAAATAAAATTACTGCTGGTGGAAGAGCGTTCTCCTACAAGGCTCCTCAACTTTGGAATAGCCTTCCAGTTACCGTTCGTGATTCAGAATCATTATTAATCTTTAAGAATGAATTAAAAACACATTTATTTAATCTTGCGTTTAATTAATCCCCTGTAGATAAAGATGTAGATCTCAGGCTTGGCTGTGTTGGGGGGTAATCTGTGATCAGTGTATGCTGGCGTTTCACCGCTTCACCCACCTCATCGTTAATGGGGGGGTGTGGCGCTGAAATGATGCTGTTCCGGGGCGCCATCTCAACTATGTAGAGCCTGCAGTATCTGCCTCTTTTAGTTATGCTGCTCTAGTCAGTGATGCCGGAGTCACATACTGCACTGTGTCAATAAATTACTTATTAATTAAATGCCGTGCTTTATTATTAGCTCTAACTGCCTTCCTTGTCTGTTTCTTTTGAGGTGTGACCGGCTTCCTGGAGATCTTCATCCATGGCTCTGCCGACGAACAGTGGATGGAACCTGAATATTAATTGGACTGGCGGTCCTGCAAGACGCCCCCTAATGGACTCACATATAGTTTTCCAGTTTTTAGTTTTTCCATTTGTTTAATATCTGTACATTAGTGTCCTACATTGTTGTTGGTGCCTGGCCGCTCAAGGAGGATGAGTCCCCCACTGAGTCTTGGTCCTCCCAAGGTTTCTTCCTTGAATAACAACATAAAAGGGAGGTTTTTTTTGCCACTGTCGCTTCGGCTTGCTCTTTAGGGGTTTAAAGGCTTTTCATTCTGTGAAGCTGCTTTATGACACTGTACTATTGTAAAAAGCGCTATATAAATAAATAACTTGAACTTGAAAATCGTCTTAATGCCCGCTTTCAGGTTCGAATGGCTTGTTTGCATTCCTTGTTTGCAATGGCTTGTTTGCATCCATGATGGTTTTCTCCTTTTAGTCTTTGTGTTAGTCTTTGGGATTGTTTTGTCGGCGATCGCTCTGAGAGTTCTGGTATATGTCTATATGTTAGTGATTCCTGTGGAGGTTTCGTTTAGTTGTGCTTGGCATAGAAGTTGGTAGGTTTCCCAGTTTGCCTTATTAAAGTTCCATTTGGCTGTTGAGGTTTGTGGTGTATTTTTTGTGGTTGTAAATATGATTGGGAGGTGGTCACTACCATATTGGTCATTCAAGACCTTCCATTGGACCTTCCATAGGTCCAAAAGAATCTCCGGGTGGCATATGGATAAATCTGGGTTAGAGTAAGTACCATGGGCCGGGTGGAGGTATGTATCTGCTGCTGAGTTCAGGATGCAAAGGTTGTATGTGTTGATGGCTTTCTCAAGAATTTTTCCCTGTCTATTCTGGTTGGTCTTGCTCCATAGGGGGTTGTGACTATTGAAGTCTCCCAGCAGAAAGTATGGTGTGGGGAGTTGATCAATGAGGTTTACATATTCTGCAAATGTGAGGTTAGAGTTCGGGGGGATGTATAAATTGCAGATTGTTACTGTTTTTTGGGTGATATTTGATATTCTTATTGTCGTGTTTTGGATGGGGGAATTTATTTTCATAGAATTGTGGGGAAGGTTGTTTTTAACTAGTGTCATTGTTCCACCAGATGGTCTTGATATGTTAGGTCCTGGGTTGTGGTATGTCATATCTTTTGAGTGTGGTTGTTGCATTTGGTGAAAGTAGTGTCTCTTGGAGGCATATTACCGCAGGATCTAGTGCAGTAGTTATTTGTAGCTCAGTCAGATTCGCTTCAACTCCTCGACAGTTCCATTGCATTATTTTTTTCATTTGTTTTTCGGTTAGGGTGTTTTATTCTGCTTTTGCTTTTGGGTGATATACTTCGGTTTCTTCGGTGGCATTCCTCCATCATTTCAGTGTCCTGCGGTTCTGTTGCGCTGTTTTCTTCAGGAGTCTTATTGTATTGCATTACTAGACTTGACTTCTTGGTCTTTGTGCGGTTATCAGGATTCTCTGTGGTTTTCTGCGTTTCAATTGTTGTTTGTATAGTTAAGCATGAGATGGGTAGAGATTGTGTAGTAGAGCTTTTGGCTTTTATTTGTCTTAGGTCTTTTATTAACATTGTTATCAGCTGTGGTTTTTCACCTTTGACCCATGTCAGATCTGTTTGACCCGCTTTTGTTTAGGTTGTCTTAACAATGGACGCAAAACTTTTTGGGAACCTTTCCTTTTCTAGTGTTGTTCTTCTAGCTTCCATATAGCTTATTTTCTTGGTATTTTTTAATATTTGGATTTCTTTTTCCCGAAGCCAAACTGGGCAGTCCTTGTCTGATGCGGGGTGTGGGCCGTTACAATTTCTGCAGCATGGAGTCTTTGTGCATGGGTCTCCGTGTTCTTCTTCCCCACAGTTGTTGCAGTGGGCTTTGCCTTTGCACACTCTTGATCCATGTCCATACCTTTGGCATTTGAAACAGCGAATAGGGTTCGGGATGTACAAGTCGACGTCTACTTTTAACGTTTATCTTGGTTGGAGGGAAGGGTTTATTGAAGGTAATGACATAAGTGTTTGTTTTGACCAGGTTTCTATTCCTCTTTATCATTATTCTTTTGACTCCTGTAACGTCTTGGGTTGATAGTTCTTCTTTTATTTCTTCCTCCTCCATGTCTGCTAATTCCTGGCATCTTATGACTCCTTTGCTGCTGTTGGTGTGGGAAAACCTTCACCTCTAGTCCTACGATGGATTTAACACTAAGGAGGTTATCCACTTGCTTTCTCTTGAGGCACTCAATCAATAGCTGACCGGAGCGTAGTTTTTTAACGTCTTTTACTGTGCCTGCTAGTCCAGCTATGCCCTTTTGTATTGCAAAGGGAGACAATTTTGTTAGAGGAAAGCTGGTTTCTTTGGCTTCCATTACTAGGAATCGCTGCCAGTTATCAGTTAGAAGGTTTGTAAGATTATCTTTAATTACATCCGCATCAGTATCCATATGTCGTTTTTTTAGGGTTAGTAATATCCATAATGTTTTCATTGAAGGTGCACCATCCTTGCTCCCCACTCACCTCGGAGCCCAACAAGGGGATGTGCAGAGCCACGGACTTCCAGTGGTTGCACACCAGGGATACAAGGATGGTATACTCGAAACAGCAGGTGGAATTAGTACTCGATTGACCCTCAGCCAGCGCCTTCTAGGGATCTCCCATGGGGATACAACTTAGGGCATGTCCTGACCAGCCGATTGATTGGATCGGGTCTCTCCAACCTCCTGTCTATGTGAAGTTGGGGCCAAAGTGATGTGTTGGGAGAAGAGCAGCCGCAGCTGCACTCCCCCTCATTCACCAGGATTCCTTCCTCCACAGACACGGGTCACACCCCACGGCAAACAGGGCGCCCCATTCGTTTGCCTTTTACAAACAGCAAGGGGGTGCTGGGGACCTATTCTACCCCGGGTCCCCACGGGGGTTTAACATAAAGTAAACCTATGCAATTTAACCAAAACTGAACGTAAGGAAATTTAGCAATATATATATATATATATATATATATATATATATATATATATATATATATATATATATATATATATATATATATATACAGTCATGGCTATGGCTTTTAGTGAATATATATAACTTTACCTGGTAAAAACTCCAGCCGCCAGACCCATGGTAGTGTCATTGGCCCTTTGAAGAACTTCTTCCTCTGTATCAAAGGTCAACATTGACATTACAGGCCCAAAAATTTCTTCTCTGACACATGTCATATCATCTGTACAATTTTCTGTAAAAACAAACACACACACATAAAAACATAGTTGAGATAACAGCAGTTATTCTGTATGGTTGTGTTAATGGCATCCTTTTGTTTTGTTTACATGGACAGCATGCTAAAATTTGTTATTGAAAATAAGATGCAATAAAATATAAATTATTTACAAGTAAACCAACATGCTTAATTAACATGTAGCCAATTAGATGGTACTTTTTTGATGTACCATCTTTTTTGAGGTACAATATTAATGGTACCAATGGTTAGCTAGCACCATAGTTCATAACCTTAGGTATTACTTACAATTTTGATATGAAAATCATAGATAATTAATAAATGTATAGTTGTTCCTATTAGAAGTATAAACAATCTGCACTGAGCACAGCTGCTATATTAGTGTCTTTCAAAATTCACTCACCTAGCACACATGGGGACAGGTAATATCCATTCTTTAGTTTGGGGTCTGCTGGTGTGAACAATTCCCCCCCGCATAGTACTTGTGCACCCTGAATAAAAATTACAAATGTCTAAATGTTCTTCAACATTAGAGTTGTAAATGTAAATGAATCAAATAATTGTTCATACAGGGTTTTTTACTTTTTTTTACAGGGTAGGGTAAGAGCTAAGATATAGGGAACCAGTAAAAAATCATTAATATTTACCTGGAAAAAAAAGAAAAAAAAACTTGAAACAATGCTTGAAATTTGTGACATTGGCACATTTTCCTGCAATGGAAATTGAACCTGGGTCGCAAGGCATTCTGATAACTGTTTCTATGGGCTGGGCTTGTCAGCGTTTAGGATGTTTGTGTGTTAAATATATTTATAACATAACTTCTTTTTAGAAAACACGCCATCAGTATAAAAACATGACTTACATGACAATAACATGACAGTATGCCTAAAAGTACACATATAATGTGAAGCACAGATCTAGTGTGAATGTACACAAGCCTGAGACTCTTGGCTGGGTGATTGGGGGGCCCCTTGCTGGCTGGGCGGTGTGTGTGTGTGTGTGTGTGGGGAGGGGGTGCTCAAGATGGCTAGGTGGTTTAGGGAACCTCTAGCTGGCTGGGTGGTTTGAAAGCTGTGGGCTGGAAGAGGTGCGCCTCCGCTTCGCAAAAAATAAAGTATAATTTATGTAGTACTGTATAGAAATTTAATTGTTTATGCTGGTTGGGCAGTTGGGGGGCCTCTAGCTAGCATGCGAGCTTTAGCTGGCTGGGTGGTTTGGAAGCTGTGGGCTGGAGGTGGTGCGCCCATAGCCAGGCTAGGTAGTGCTCTGCATTGCTACTCTCTTGCCATATTACCATTTATAAATAATAGACTCCCACCTTAAAGACTCTGATCATGTTATCAAAACCACCCATTCCTGTAGATTCCTTCTTTACAACATAAGGAAGCTTAGACCCTTTGTCTTGTTCAAGCCCTAGTCCTATCCTGGCTTGATTATTGTAATGCGCTACTTGCCGGTATCCCAGCTTCCACAATCAGACCTCTTAAACTAATTCAAAACTCTGCAGCCCGACTTGTGTTTAACCAGCCCAAGCGAACTCATGTCACTCCATTACTCACTTCCCTCCATTGGCTCCCTGTAGCTGCTCGCATTCAGTACAAGTCACTGACTCTGGCATACAGAACCATTTCTGGATCTTCCGCCTCCTACCTTCACTCTATCTTTTTAAAATACACTCCGACTCGTTCACTTCAGTTCACTCCAGTGATGATTGCTGCCTGGCGATTCCACCTCACGGAGGAGCTAATTCTCACTCCGTGGCGTTCACCACTGCAAAATGGTGGAACGTTCTTCCCAACCCTGTCCGTAAGGCAGAATCACTAAACAATTTTAAGAAACTACTGAAGACGCGTCTCTTTAACAAATACCTGTTGTAGAGAAGAAAGAAAAAAAAAAGGGGGGGGGGGCGCAGCATCGAATAACAATCAGGTTTGATGAATTTAGCGTCTGCTAAATGAATAAATGTAAATTTATGAATAAATTTTTAAGGCACAAAATTTATTTAGCTAAACAATTTATTAGAAAAATAACATGGAATGTGTTTAAAATGTGTAATTTATGTAGTAATATACTGTATATACATTTTATTATGCTCTGTATTGTACCTCTCTTTTAGCTTGCTCAACATATTTCAGCACTTTGTGCAGGTGTGACTGGCTAACCAGAGGCCCCATACGTGTCTCCTCCAGCAAAGGGTCTCCGATCTGGATTACTTTGGTTCTTTTTACCACCTCCTGCACAAACTGAGGACGGATAGCCTTATGCACAAATACCCGTGTTCCATTACTGCACACCTGTGTATGAAAGATGAAACCTTTAAAAAAAAAGTTCAAAATATCTACCTCATAACATATTTTATTCAGTCAACTGCACCAAATAAGGCATTATGAATGATACAATCACGAATGAACAACCCCGAGTATGTCAGTTCGCAATTGGCAATAAAATACATTACATATTCAATGAATGATTATTTGTGATTTGACCTCACCCTCATGTTATATATGCAGACAATTTTTGTTTGGTAAAAAAATATACACTGCTCAAAAAAATAAAGGGAACACTTAAACGACACAATATAACTCCAAGTAAATCAAACTGTCCACTGAGCAAGCAATAGTGATTGACAATCAATTTCACATGCTGTTGTGCAAATGGAATAGACAACAGGTGGAAATTATTGGCAATTAAGACACACAAAAATGACACACTCAATAAAGGAGTGTTTCTGCGGGTGGACCACAGATCACTTCTCAGTACCAGTGCTTTCTGGCTGATGTTTTGGTCACTTTTGAATATTGGTGGTGCTTTCACACTCGTGGTAGCATGAGACGGACTCTACAACCCACACAATTGGCTCAGGTAGTGCAGCTCATCCAGGATGGCACATCAATGCGAGCTGTGGCAAGAAGGTTTGCTGTGTCTGTCAGCGTAGTGTCCAGAGGCTGGAGGCGCTACCATGAGACAGGCCAGTACACCAGGAGACGTGGAGGCAACCCAGCAGCAGGACCGCTACCTCCACCTTTGTGCAAGGAGGAACAGGCAAAAAGACCTTCAGCAGGCCACAAATGTGCATGTGTCTGCACAAACGGTTAGAAACCGACTCCATGAGGATGGTATGAAGGCCCGACGTCCACAGATGGGGGTTGTGCTCACAGCCAAACGCTTGGCATTTACCAGAGAACACCAGCATTCACAAATTCGCCACTGGCGCCCTGGGCTCTTCACAGATGAAAGCAGGTTTACACTGAGCACATGTAATAGACGTGACCGAGTCTGGAGACGCCATGGAGAGTGATCTGCTGCCTGGGACATCCAGCATGACTGGTTTGGCAATGGGTCAGTAATGATGTGAGGTGGCATTTCTTTGGAGGGACGCACAGCCCTCCATGTGCTCGCCAGAGGTACCCTGACTGGCATTAGGTACCGAGATCAGCTCCTCAGACCCCTTGTGAGACCATATGCTTGTGCGGTTGGACCTGGGTTCCTCCTAATGCAGGACAATGCTAGACTTTATGTGGCTGGAGTGTGTCAGCAGTTCCTGCAAGATGAAGGCATTGAAGCTCTGGACTGGCCCGCCCGTTACCCAGACCTGAATCCAATTGAGCACATCTGGGACATCATGTCTCGCTACATCCACCAACGTCACATTGCACCACAGACTGTCAAGGAGTTGGCAGATGCTCTAATCCAGTTCTGGGAGGAGATCCCTAGGAGACCAGCCGCTACCTCATCAGGAGCATGCCCAGGCATTCTAGGTAGGTCATACAGGCACGTGGAGGCCACACACAATACTGATTCTCATTTTGACTTTGATGTAGGACACTACATCAAAGTTGGATCAGGTTGTAGTGTGTTTTTTCACTTTAATTTTTGTGTGCCTCCAAATCCAGGCCTCCATTGGTTAATAAATTAGATTTTCATTGATGATTTTTATGATTTTTGGTTGATTTTGTTGTCAGCACATTCAACATTGTAGAAAACAAAGTATTCAACGAGAATATTTAATTCTTTCAGACCTAGGATGTGTTATTTGAGTGTTCCCTTTATTTTTTTGAGCAGTGTGTGTGTGTGTATATATATATATATATATATATATATATATATATATATATATATATATATGGCTTAGCCATAGCATGTTCTAAGAAAGTTGTCCAGTATTTTTGGTTTGGTATATTCAAGACGGGCGGCACGGTGGCTTAGTGGTTAGCACATTCGCCTCTCAGCGCTAGGGATTTCCGGTTCGAATCCCCATCTGGGTAGAGTTTCCATGTTCTCCCCGTGTCTGCGTGGGTTTCCTCTGGGTTCTCCGGTTTCCTCCCACAGTCCAAAAACATGGATCAAGTTAATTGAATTCTTAAAAAATTGCCCCATATAGAGTATGTGTGTGTGAGTAAGTGTGTGCCCAGCGATGGATTGGCGCCCTGTCCTGGGTCTATCTGCCCAGCGCCCGAGACGTTCTCCCCTGGATGGGCATGGGGAACCCCACCGCGACCCTAATAGAGGATAAGCGGGAGATAATGAATGAAAAAATGAATATATTTAAGACTTTGTATAATGTATGTACATAAGTAAATGGCTCCAACAAAAATTCATGCTAGCAACACAGTCAAAGACGTGATCCTTCTGACATGGTGTTGGAATATGGCATCATAATTACTGAAATATTATTACTGAAATACCATTATATTAATGATAATTAGTTTTATCTTTGGAATGCGTTTTGGGGTGCTGGATGCTTTAGTTCTATGCTCGTCTGTCCAATAATGAATTAACATGCCAATCAATTGGTAACTAATTGGTATGGTAGCTAAAGCTTATTTGTAAATAAGAATTAGGTACACTTACCTATGTGCAGGAAATTTACAATAAAAAAATTTACAATAAATTGGGACATTGGGAAACTTGGAAAATTCTATATATAACTCAAAATGTCACACTTCTACCAGTCTTCCGGCAGCATACTATTTTATATTTTTGTTGCTGGTTAAAAAAAAGGCTGGTATGAGCTTTGACACAGAGCTATGCACGTCACCTGGACTTCGCAAACATCTTAAACAACAAAAACAAATAGCCAGATCTAACGGGTCATTTTTCCAAATGTTTTAGGCAGATGAATGCATTTGTGCGTGAATAAAAACTCATTAAGCTGTGCTTTAAGAATTAATGTTCAAACTGTTTTTTTAATAAGTGTGTGAACATGTAATATAGAAATTTGTATCAGCTTTTTAATTTCACCCCATCAGGCACCATAAGGTAATATATTTAAACACTTGATAAAGGACAATTTTCCTTTACTGAAACAGTGGTATGATCCATCTTTTTTTGAGCATTTACTGTACCACCCACAGATGTGTAATATTTCACAGATGTTTTTTCCTATTTGATTTACTTTTAGGACTCTTCTAAAAATCTGATTGTTTTAGGTCAAATTTAAGGTTTTATAAATTTTCAAGTACCAATATTGTTGAATCTAGTTAGAAAAACAAACTGGCTGGCCACACAGACCCCTGATATCAGTACGTCCACAGTTTCGGTATGAACTACTAAAAATAAACAAAAATCAGGCCTTCTTATCCAACAACGGTGTCTGACATTATGCATGCTCTTCTGAAGGAATGAAAAACATTCCAAAATCTTCACAAAAAGTGTTGGAGCTATTATAAATGCAAGGCAGGACCAGATTTAGCAGCTATACTTTCTATGTCTAAACCCTAAAGAGCAAGCCAACGTAACAGTGAAAAGGTAAGTCTCCCTTGTATTTGTTTTGTTTTAAAACGAATAAAGCGATTGAAGACTACGGCTAGTAGTCAGGCAGTGATACACACAGTGATACATACATATGTAATGTACTGTATATGTATTAATCCATTCTTAACTGAAATGAACAAAACAAATGCTATATGTAGCCGCTGAGTTAACGAGGCTTGTTTACTAAATGGTATTACCTCAATAAAGTTGGCTTGCAATTGTAATTCATAACATGGCCCATCTTGCACCTCATATTAACAAGGCATAAATGTGTATATATTTTGTTGTTATGACTGATGAGTTTAATACCTGGCCCTGAGACAAGAAGTTGGCCATAAGTGCTCCTTTGACTGCATTTTCTAGGCTACAGTCATCAAAGATGATCAAAGGAGATTTCCCACCAAGTTCTAGTGTCACAGGTTTCACACTTTTCGAAGCCATCTCCATGATCTGAAAAAAAAAGATGTTTAACCTGTGAAAGACAAATTTAATACTAAACATATACAGACGAATTTTGTTTCAGATTTGGATAGCTACACATTTATTAAGGATAAATAATAATGTTCTGCAATATTTTTACATTTTTAATTTACATATTTCAATAGATGATTAATACAAAATTTGCCATATCAAAAACTTCCGTGCAATGGTATCGGTGTATTGTTTACCAATAAAAAAATATATATTTAGCTTTTAAAATTTAGCTTTAGTCAAATTAGTTTCAAAGTTTTTGAAGCAATCTGTCTTAAATGCTTGAATGTGCACTATGTTTTTTGCAATGTAATTGGTGAGCTGATCAGCCTCGGCTGATTTAGGTTTGTCCTGGACAATGAGCAGTGCAGGGGTTTGTTCAAAAATCATGATTAAACATATTAGTTGTCAAGCTATTTTTAATGATCACCGGTTCTTACAAGGTCTGCAAACTGCCGCATTTCGAGCCATGTCAGTCTTTTTAATCCAAACCAACTCCACATGAGTAAAGATCATCCTCAACTAGGAATTAAATCTAAGCCAGTATACTGCGGCTATATATGTGACACACACACACACACACACACACACACACACACTTGTGAAATGTCTTGATTCTGGGTCTGACTTTTTTTCTTTTGGAAATAACCTAAAAAAACTAATGCTGGTGGTTTAGGAAAGATTATTGGATTCCAGGAGTATGTTTTACAGTAATGTCCCACCACTGTAATTGCTGTTGTATCCCCTTTGTACCTTCTTGCCTGTAAAAACACTCCCTGTAAAGGAGATCTTTGCCACATCGGGGTGGTGACATAGTAGTGTGCCTGTCTCCTGATCACCCTGCACCACATTAAAGAGGCCAACTGGAACACCCGCCTGTGAGTAGATTTCAGCAAGAAGTACAGCACTTACAGGAGTCAGTGGAGATGGCTTAAACACCATCGAATTCCCTGGAAGAAAATACATCATAATTATATATATAAATATTAAATAATAAATATATATATATATAGTGTATATAAGGTCGTATATAAGTAGTGTATATAAGGTCGAAAGTCTGTGTGAATGTTCCATATACAAATCCACACTGACATCCAATCAGTGTGTCACTTGCCATTCCCTTTAAAAGCCTGGTGCAGTCTATTTTAGTGATGCAGTGCGAATTATTACACATAAATCTTTTAACTGTTTTTCTTTTTTTTTTTTCTATTACTAAGATTGAACTTTTTCCAATACATGGCCCCATTCATCTTCACCCCAAGGTCAAGTTGGCCTGTGGACTTAGGAAAAAAAACACACCCACAAAACATAATACTTCTACCACCATGCTTGATGGAGGGGATAGTGTTCTTAGAGACATATTCTGTATTTTTCTGCCCCCAAACACGTTGAGGTCAAAGAGCTCAATTTTGGTCTCATCTGACAAAATCTCATCTGCGTGCACTGCAGGATTTTAAACCATTATGTCAGTAAAATTTTTTTTGAAGACTTTGGTCTCAGCTGCCTTGACATCATTTACCAGCTCCGTGCAGTTCTTGGCAAATTTTTAACAATTCTCATGGTCAATGATCAATAAAAATCATCCATCCATTCATCCATTATCTTCCACTTTATCCTCTACTAGAGTCGCGGAGAGGGTTCCCCATGCCCATTCGGCATGCCAACATTTCAGGCGCTGGGCAGATACACCCAGGACAGGGCGCCAATCTATTGCTGGGCTCACACTCACACATTCACACAAACACACTCTATATGGGGTAATTTGGAGAACTCAATTGACCTAGATCCATGTTTTTGGACTGTGGGAGAAAATTGGAGAACCTGGAAACTCCACCCAGATTGGGATTCAAACCGGGAATCCATAGTGCTGAGAGGCGAACGTGCTAACAACTAAGCCACTATGCCGCCAATAAAAATCATAGACTGTTTAATTATTTGTCAGAGTACAAACTTTAAAAATAAGCGGGGGATCAAATACTATTTCCTCCACTGTAACTGTATAATTATTATTATTATTATTATTATTATTATTATTTAAAAAAAAAAAAAAAAAAGGTTGGTTCCCACTGAAATCCCACTGCATTATCCCTCTCTTACCACAGGCAAGAGCTGGGGCTGACTTCCATGCTGCAATTTGGAAAGGGTAATTCCATGCACCAATTCCCACACACACTCCTAGTGGCTCCCTGCGAGTATAAGCAAATGATCCGCCTGGTAGCTGCACATGCTGCCCTAGAAAAATATACAAATTTAGTGAACATGGACCACGTTTAAAATGCAAATACAACAACCTGATGTTATATCACATTCATTATTATTTTGTCCATTAAATATGTCTATATTATATAACAATATTAATAAAATGTGTAATCAAAAAATGATGACATTAATGCTTATTTTAAATATATAAGTTTTTTTTATTAAAAGCTGTTTGTGTGTTGCATGGTGTCTCTGCATGGAAAACTTGATATGCTAACAAACCTCCCATGGTTTTGGCAAGCCCTGCAAAATACTCAATACAGAGACGTGCAGAATCTACATCCAGACGTGCCTCAGTAATTGACTTGCCATTGTTTACCACTTCCATCTCTGCAATTTCCTCTCTTCTGTCCTATAATCACAGCAAATATGTGCATTACTGACCCTATACACTATGGTGATTTGATCGTAGTAATGAACTATGGATAGTCTGTATGAACTTCTTATGGGTGGAATGCCGTGTAATGTGCCAAAAAAATCTCATTAATATCAATACAACCTCAAGTAATGTAAGAAACACTTTTAAGTTAAAACTTGGGTTATTAAACATTAGGTCACTTTCATCAAAATCAGCTCTAGTTCAAGAAATAATAACTGATAACTTCCTAAATGTCTTTTGTCTCACAGAGACCTGGATTAGGGCCAATGAATACCTAACATTAAATGATGCCTCTCCACCTGGTTATACTTATGCTCATAAACCA
>JAFMOD010000463.1:311353-345025 GCA_019802435.1 Corydoras maculifer
TCTGTGAATAATCTCGGTGTCATTATTGATTCAGATCTCTCCTTTACAGAGCACATTAGCAATATTACTAGAATTGCATTTTTTCACCTTCGTAACATTTCAAAGCTACGAAATATCCTCTCCCTCCAAGATGCAGAAAAACTAATTCATGCTTTTATTACCTCAAGGTTAGATTATTGTAATTCACTTCTGACAGGATGTTCTAATAAATCATTACAGAGATTACAACTTGTGCAAAATGCTACAGCTAGAGTTTTAACTAAAACCAGAAAGTTTGATCATATCAGTCCTGTGTTATCAAACATGCACTGGCTACCAGTTAAGTTTCGTATTGAGTACAAAATTATATTAATAACATATAAAATTCTACATAATCAGGCTCCACAGTATCTGAGTGAGCTGATTCAATTGTACAAGCCAACACGTGAGCTCCGATCTCAAGGTGCTGGTCTACTCGTAGCTCCTAGAATAAATAAAATTACTGCTGGTGGAAGAGCATTCTCCCACAAGGCTCCTCAACTTTGGAATAGCCTTCCAGTTACCGTTTGTGATTCTGAATCACTATTAATCTTTAAGAATAAATTAAAGACACATTTATTTAATCTTGCGTTTAATTAATCCCCTGTAGACAAAGATGTAGATCTCAGGCTTGGCTGTGCTGGGGGGTAATCTGGGATCAGTGTATGCTGGCGTTTCACAGCTTCACCCACCTCATCATTAATGGGGGGGGGGGGGGTGTGGCACTGAAATGATGCTGTTCCGGGGCGCCATCTCGTCTATGTAGAGCCTGCAGTATCTGCCTCTTTTAGTTATGCTGCTCTCGTCAGTGATGCCGGAGTCACATGCTGCACTGTGTCAATAAATTAGTTATTAATTAAATGCCGTGCTTTATTATTAGCTCTAACTGCCTTCCCTGTCTGTTTCTTTTGAGGTGTGACCGGCTTCCTGAAGATCTTCATCCATGGCTCTGCCGACGAACACTGATGGAACCTGAATATCCAATGGACTGGCGGTCCTGCAGGACACCCCCTTAATGGACTCACATATAGTTTTTCAGTTTTTAGTTTTTCTGTTTGTTAAATGTCTCTACATGGCTGTCCTACATTGTTGTTGCTGCCTGGCCGCTCAAGGAGGATGAATCCCCCACGGAGTCTTGGTCCTCCCAAGGTTTCTTCCTTGAATAACAACAGAAAAGGGAGTTTTTTCTTGCCACTGTCGCTTCGGCTTGCTATTTGGGGGTTTAAAGGCTTTTCATTCTGTAAAGCTGCTTTGTGACAATGTACTGTTGTAAAAAGCACTACATAAATAAATAACTTGAACTTGAATGCAGTTCTGAAAACAATAAATCAGTGAAAACAATAAATCTCTCAATGTAATTTAATCTTAAACTAGTGGATCTTAATGGAACTGAGCAGACTAGACAAAATTGCAGAATATCTAGGGTAACTCAAAAATGTGTACATCAAATTTAGTTACATTATAAACATGCTTTAATTTTTACACTAATAAGACTATTGGCACTTGTGTTAAGGACAATAAACATGATAGCTCCTCATAAGCCATTTTTATGTGTTGTATTACAGAGGCATTAAAAATGCTGTTTTTTATATGCTTTACCTGAGAAAAGGTGCGTCAGTGCAGTGTTGACCACCTTTGTTGTCTAGTTTTTTACTAGTCACTTAGCTTAACTAGACAGCTATGTTGGTTTAGAGAACATGCGATTCTATTTATAAAATAATCAAAGCTCCTGTTTTAAGATATTTTCTTAGTTGTCATGGGATTGGGCTCCTTAGTTCTTTTAAACAGTGACTTGGATCAGGCCGAAGGTCACAAACTGGAACATCGCAAATACACTATATTGCTAAAAGTAGTTGCTCACCTATACAAGTTATCAGAATCAGGTGGTCCAATCACTTCCATGGCCACAGGTGTATAAAATCAAGCATATAGGCATGCAGACTGCATTTACAAACAAAGAATGGGTCGCTCTCAGGAGCTCAGTGAATTCCGTCGTGAAACTGTAATAGGATGCCACATGTGCAACAAATACAGATGTGAAATTTCCTTGCTCCTAAACATTCCAGTTAACTGTCAGTATTGTAATAAAAAATAGAAGTGTTTGGGAATGACAGCAACTCAGCCATGAATTGGAAGGCCATGTAAACTGACTGAGCGGGGTCAGTGGATGCTGATGCACATAGTGCGAAGAGGTTAGTGATCGGCCGATTTTTGGCATTTTTAGATAATCGGCATCGGCCGATATATGAGCGCACAAGGCAGATATTTAAACATTGCCTACAGGCAACGCTGTGGGCAGCGTTGACATTCTGGCTCAATGACTGAATACAGTCAATTTATCTAACTTTTGCTTAGAATGGCCCCTAGTGTTCTTCCGGCAGAACGTCACTCAATGCTCAAGGGAATGGATCGGTGTTTTGAAACTGCGCTACGCCTCCATGAAAGAAAACGGTTTCTCTTTCAACTCTTAGTATTTGTTACTGGCTGCTCTTTGTAATGTATAAAGTGTTTACTGTCTGCATAATTAAAGCAATTATGTTATTTATAGAGAAAATGCCAATAGTGTTATTTGGAACTGTAAGCTTAGCAACCACTTGAACAGCTAAACTGGCCAACTAATACTAATAAGCGCTAGCTAACGCTATAATAATGACTCTAGAGCAGTAGAGACAAGTTTGGTTGCCAGGAGAACAGTACTTCTCTGACTGCCTTATGCTTAGTGTAAAACTTGGTGGAGGGGGGATTATGATGTGGGTTTTTTTTATAGGAGCTTGGCTTGGCCCTTAGTTCTAGTGAAAGAAACTCTGATTGCTTCAGCATACCAAGAATTTTTGGACAATTTCATTCTCCCAACTTTGAGGAAACAGTTTGGTGCTGGCCCCTTCCTCTTACAACATGACTGTGCAGCAGTGCACAAAGCAAAGTCCATAAAGACATGGAAGAATCTGGTGTGGATGAAATTAACTGACCTTAACCCGATAGAACATCTTTGGGATAAATTAGATCGGAGACAGAGAGCCAGGCCTTCTCGTTCAACATCAGTGTGTGACCTCACAACTGCGCTTTTGGAAGAACATTAAAAAATTCCCATAACAGTCCTAAACCTTGTGAACACTTTCCCAGAAGCGTTAAAGCTGGTCTAGCAAAGGGTGGACCGACGTCATATTGAACCCTATGGATTAGGAATGGGATGTCACTGAAGCTCTTGTGTGTGTCAAAGCAGGCGAGCGATTTTTTGCGACTTTTTGCAATATAGTGTACTTCTGATCTTCTGTTTTATGGTCAACTGAATTAAATTGTTTGTCACCATCCACACAGTCAAACACACAATGGTGGGAACATAATCCTTTTGGGGTAAATTTCATCCAATCGACCAGGAAACCTAATTTGTACCATGAAAGAAAGAGCAATAGATCAAGATTCTCAACAACATCAGGCAGTCTGCAGAAAAACTTGGCCTTGGGCCCCAGTGGAAAAAAAGTGGAAAGGTTAGCGGACAAAAACATTTTGCAGTCTGGACTTTACTTCAACTGAGTACCTGTGATGGCTCCACAAAGTGTGGTTACACTAGTAGACATACTAGTTTGACTTGGAATGCATAATTGACCACGTAATGTTTCTGTATCATTATTATTATTAATATTATTATTATATGTTTATTTTTAATTTAAGAATATGCCAATGTATTTCAACAGCTATTTAGAACATAATTACACTCTTTTAAACTACTTTATTCTAAAAACTATGTCACATTCTTACTGGTCGCTGGTGGTATTGCCGGCACTACCGGACGGTACATCAGCCTACTTATTGGACCCTGTTATTTGTAAAGATTTGGTGGAGCCTATTTTTTCGTCATGTGACCTATCCTTACATGTTTAAAAGCCCTTCCTTTCCTGTGTTTAGTGTTGAAACATTGTTTTGGATTATGGTCATGTCCTGTTGTACGCTATGCTTGTGTTTCACCTGCATTAAAGACTACTCTAGAACCATCTACAATTTTGTCCTTTTTTTTAGTTACAAGAAAGGCTGATTGTAACACTACATTCTTGGTGATGCATTTTTTATTTTTATAATTTATTTGGACAATTTTGCCCTTCTTTCTTAATAAAAAATAAATAAATCAGTCAATTTAAGAAAGGGGCCCAAAGAAATTGATATTTCAAAGTAAAATAGAACTTCATTATTTTAGTTATTCATACCAAACTTTTTTTTACTCTTATAATATGTTACATTGTTTGACTAATTTGTCCAGAAAACAGTTTCTTCTTCTTCTAAATCTTAAACCATACACAACATTGTATATGCAGATGTGGAAATACCGGGTATGAACAGAGACTATGTGATGTGTTTACCACTGTGGTAAACCCAAATCACCTCAATGAGTTGTGCTGCCCTTAGCATGACTTTTGCTCTTTCCATTCCAGCCAGTTTTCTCCACTGTGTGAAAGCAGAATGAGCACTTCTTATAGCATTGTCTACCTGCTCTGCTCGACAAAGCTGCAGCTGGCAGAGCACACGTCCTAGCACATAAGAAATATAAGCATATCAGAATAGGACAAAGTCAAACTGTGCAATAAGTCATGCTAAAGCATGACAACAATTAACACAAAAAACATGTAATAAAAAATAACCTCCTCCCCCAAATAGTAATCGAGATTAAAATAAAGCTATTTATTACTGCAATTACAGCTGCACATCTCTATTAAATGATCTAGTGAAAATAATTTGCTTTCTTTTGCATTTTTTTAAGGTAAATTGCTCTAGTTAAATGGGTTGTGTTGGTGTACAGCGAATGCCAAACCATGTGTTGATGATGCTTCATGAAACTCACTCTGTCATAATTTAGGTTCATTTTAAAAAATCTACATGAATAAAAATCTATTTTAATTACAATTAATATTCTTTATTGGTTTAAGGTTTGGGCTCCTTCTAGACATTTAAATTTTACCCCTTAAACGACTTTAGTGTAACTTTACCATTATCTATAAAGTCATTGTCTTGCTAAAAACTGGGAGCTGGAGGGGAGAAAGTCAATGACCTATCAAAAAAAAAAATCAAGAATAGTGTAAAAGACCAGTATATCTGCTGAATGGTTATTTTATGTTGGCTTAACATAGCTCTTTGTTTAAAGACTCCACCTATTTTTTAAGGTCACAGCCACCATCTTATTGAAGTAACCCTTAAATAATTTAAATGACTTATAATTTAAAATGCAGTATGTCAAGACACTGCATGGAATCACTGTCCAAATGACAAAACATAATTAATTAACAAATAAAATAGATGGCGATGGCTTGCTCTATTAATATTACTGCAAAAAAGTTGTGCTGATGAAACCAAACATAAAAGTTGTTCTAAGGTTATTTTACTATAATGACAGTAAGACCATGTTGCTTTCTTCATACATAATACTATATAACAAATTACAAGGTCCACATGTAAAAAGAGCAGTTTAAATTGGACCTATGGACAACTACACCGATTGCTAATCCTGGAGTATCACATATAATCTATCAATATATATCATATATACACACACACACAAACACACTCATGATCAAAATCTTAATTCATTCATTCATTATCTTCCGCTTATCCTCTATTAGGGTCGCGGTGGGGTTCCCCATGCCCATCCAGGGGAGAACGTCTCGGGCGCTGGGCAGATACACCCAGGACAGGACGCCAATCCATCGCTGGGCACACACTCACACAGACACACTCTAAATGGGGCAATTTTGAGAATTCAATTAACTTGATCCATGTTTTTGGACTGTGGGAGGAAACCGGAGAACCCGGAGGAAACCCACGCAGACACGGGGAGAACATGGAAACTCCACCCAGATTGGGATTCGAACCGGCAATCCCTAGCGCTGAGAGGCGAATGTGCTAACCACTAAGCCACCGTGCCGCCCTTCAAAATCTTAATAAATCTTAAAAATTGCAAAAACATTAATTTGGTACTATTATTACTTAAGAAGGTTCTAAGTACAGCTTCACAATGCTAAAAGAACAAATCAGCACGAGAGACAAAAACTTTTGAGCAACCAATTTTTCGAAAACTGCATTTACTCACACATTTACTCATTTTCATCTGATCAAAAGTTTAAGACAAAATCTGCAAAATAATTTGTATTTTATGTCATTTTCTGTCAAGTATTTACAGTGTCAAGATTTCCACCTAATTGTCCGTTTGGATTTTGCAAGGTCGTAGCAAACATGGGACATTGAAAGGTGTAAGTAAGTTTTCTCTGATGAGAAAAAAATTAACCTTAATGGTCCTAATGGCACAGTGGTTGGGGGGGGTCATGATTTGGGGAGCGTTTTCATTCAATGGAACAATAGACCTTCAGTTTCTGCAGGGGCGTCAAACAGCAGCTGGCTATGTGGAGATGTTGCAGTGGGCATCCCTCATGACTGAGGGCTCGTCCCTAAGCTAAATACAATTAAGAACATTTGGGGATGGATAGCAAGGGAAATTTACAAAAATAGACATCAGTTCCAGGCAGCGGATGCCCTTCATGAACACTTGAAACAATGTTCCTACTAGCCTCATGAAAACACTGCCATCAAGCATGCGTAAATGATTGTTTGAAGTGATCAACAAGAATAGTGGAGCTACTCATTACTGAGTCCTGTTTTTGACACTTTGATTTCTGTTTTGAGGGTTTTTTTTGAGCTGTGGTCTTAAACTTTTGATCAGCAGTAATAATAAAATTACCAGTTGCAGGTTCATAAACCAACTCCGATTCCACTCCGTCTGTAATTGGAACTCTTTTGCCAGCCCAATAATTTAAGGAGTCTTTTATTTGCAAGATTCCTGATGAGGCTGTTCTTCTTAGGTTGAGAGATGCACAAATCCGGAAACTTGGCTTCAAGATATTGCAAAGCAATAACATCTTTGCTGAAAAGCAAAGTGAAGAGTAGAGTAAAATTTGTTCCATTATGTAAACATGTAATTAAAGTTATCATTTATTAAACTTAATTTAATTTTTATTTATATTTTTATCAATATAAAAAAAACTGAAATTTACATTGTATAATTTTTTTTTATGTTTATGGCAATAAATAAGTATTTGATCATCTACCAACCAGCATGAACTTTGGCTTTCACACACCTGTTTTTCCTTAGAAAGCCCTCCTTTTCTGCACTAATTACCTGTATTAATTGAACATATTAAACTAGTTACCTTTACAACACTGGCATAAACTACACGCAAGCAGCTTGGTGAGAAGGCAACAACTGTCGCTACAATTATCAGAAAATGGAATAAACATAAGATGACGGCCAGTTCCATGTAAGATATCATCTTGTGGGGTAAGTATGGATCAGGAATCAGCCCAAAACTACATGAGAGGACTTGGTCAATAAGAAGAGCTGGGATTACAGTCAAATATGACAGTTACTAACACACTACACCGACATGGATTAAAATCCTGCAAGGCTTGCAAGGTCCCACTGCTCATGCTGGCAAACATCCTGACCCATTTGAAGTTCTTCAATGACCATATAGATGATTCAGATGTGGCATGTGGTCGGACAACACCTATATAGAGATTTTGTATCAACACCACTAGGAGTACCTTGAAGGGGAAAATAGAAAATGAGTACAACTCCTAGAACACCATCCCTACCATGAAACATAGGGATGGAAACATCAAGTTTTGGGGTTTTCTGTAAAATGGACAGAACCACTTGAAGGAAGAATGGATGCATGTATTGCAATATTTGGGCCTATTTAACAACCATATCAATATGATAATTGAAAATGGGTCGTGGCCGGGTCTTTCAGCATGACAATGAGCTAAAGCACACAGCCATGGCAGCTAAGGAGTTACTCCATAAAAAGCACTTTATGGTCCTGTAGTGGCCAAGTCCGTCTTTTGATCCGAACCCAATATAAAATTGTTTTGGAAGAGCTGATGCTCAATGTTGCACAGCAACAGCCCCAATTTACCTGCTGAAGTATGTAAATCTGACCTCTGTAATTGCAAAAAAAAAGGTTACTGTATCAAATTTTCAGATTTCTTATTGTATCAAATACCTACTTCACATAATAAAATGCAAATTAATATTTATCATCCAAATGTGATCTTATGTATTTTTTTATATTCTGTCCTCAAATTAGAAGTGTACCTACAATAAAAATTACAGACAGCTCTTTTATTTTTAGGTGGAAAAAATCAACAAGTGGGACACAATTGTGAAGTGTAACGAAATTTATTGGATATTTTAAACTTTCTTTAGAAAGAAAAACTTAAAAGTGGGGTGTGATATGTTATCCTTGTTTTATTACTTTATAGCACCACCTTCTGCTGCGATTACAGCTGCAAGTCACTTGGGGTATGTCTCTATTATTTTTACACATCGAGAGTCTGAAATTTTTGCATATTCTTCCTTGCAAAATAGCTTTTTGTGAACAGCAGTTTTCAGCTCATTCCACAGATTCTCGACTGTATTCAGGTCTGGACTTTGACTTGGCCATTCTAACAGCTGGATACGTTTATTTGTGAACCATTGCATTGTAGAGTTTGCTTTATGTTTTGTATCAAACTCATCATGTGAGTTTGCTGCACTGAAAATAAAGATGCCCCCTTTCTCTGCTTCCTTTTGATATCGCTATATAACCTCTTGCAATGCTTCTTCAAGAGCACATGCAGTTTAAAAATATACGACGTGGTGGGGTGACTCATAAGCTCTTCTTATATGCAGAGGACTTAATTTTATACAGTTCTGACCCAATCTCTTCTTTACCACTGATATTAGACAAGCTGATTTTTTTTGGATATAAACTAAATATTCAAAAAATTTAGTTATTTTCTATTAACCAAACAGCAGCAAATGACTTTTTGGGTCATTTGTCTGGTGAAATAAACCAGCTCTAAAGAAGTTTACACTAAAGCTTCCTAAAATGGATGGAGGCCTTGCACTACTGAATTTAAATATTATTACTGGGCTTGTAATGTACTTCTTTATTGGGTCAACGATAAACTGGCAATGATGCCCTATGGGCACACACTGAGATCTTTACAGCACAGTGTTCATTACATGCCTTAATCAGTGAAAAACTTCCGTTACCCAAAAAGAAATTTCTAAATCTGGTTATAACATGTACAATTAAAATTTGGTTCCAGGTCAAGAAGCAATTTAGAAGGTATGAAGCCTCTACCAACAAGCCTATTTTGAATAATCCCATGTTTTCTGCTTCTTGCAGCAACCCAATATTTTCTGATTGGTTGTGGAATTATCAGGTTTACTGGAGCGTCAAATTTTTTGGCTATTACTTTTATTAAATGCTTGGAACCAGGGTCCTCCACTGTAGCCTATGAAGCATATTGTGGATCACTTTTCATGGCTTCACTCTATTGAAGGCTACTTTATATATTCAAACTGGCCATGTTAGATCTAGCCTCCCCCTGCGCTGCTCCAGTGCTGCTGTCAATCACAAGAACCCAAAATCCTCCCACATGGTTGATTTGAATGACACTCGTGCTCCATGCTCCACCATTGAACTGAGCTACACTTAGCATGGTGTGCATAGAATTTTTAAATGTCTTTTAATCATTGTTCTGCCATGTTTTTTTGGTTTGTGCTATAGAAATGTTACGATTAGGTTTACTCCAACATAACTAGTCATTCCATGGTTTCATTGTGGGTAGAACTAGGGCTGCAACAACGAATTGATAAAATCTATAAAAATGGATTATGAAGTGTGGACAACGAATTTCATTATCGATTCATTGTGTCGCGATGTCGTAACAGCTTAGCGTAAAAGAGCGGGTTGAACAGAACGAGGCAGAGCGGAGTTGGAATCTGCGAAACAAGTCCAACAAAGTTTAATAAACTCTTCAAATGAAACATTGCCAACGCAGAAAAAACGCTTCGGCTAAAATCATCAAAAGAGTGGGCGCACTTCACACAAATAAAAAAAAAAACATGTAACATGCAAACTTTGTGAAAATGATTTGACCTGCACGGAAGTACCTCAAGTGATGATACACCACCTGAAACTAAACATGTTGGATTCAGGAGGATGAAGGAGCTCAACAGCAGAGTAAATCACTACAATATCCCGAGTTTCTTCAGTTTTGAAGTGAATCAACCTAACGGTGCACTCACACTATGAGACCCAGTATAGCACGCGTCATGCTGTTTTAGGTTGTTAACTAGATAATGACAGTGATGGAGAATGTGTGTTACTTTTTATTTTCATTTAATTAGCTTAAGCAGTGTTTAAATGTGCTTTATAAACACATACAACTTGTACACAATGGTGGTAATTGATGATCAAGCTTTAATTTTCTGACAAGGTATGAGTGAAACACTGCACTCTATGGGAGTGAGGTTGGATAAATTGCATTTAGACAGGGATTAGGTAACATATTAGAGCTATTCAAATCATGTAATTTAGTATTTTTTTACACACAGTGCTACATATTGTGTCAGTGTGTGTGAGATGTTTAATTGCTCTTTGGGCTACTTAGATGCCTTAAACTCATACTGCAAATAAAACCAGACATTTATTGACCTGTTTAATAAAGACATTTATTGATCTTTTTATCTGATTCATCGTTTAATTGAAAAAATAATCGACCAATTAATCGATTATCAAAATAATCATTATTTGCAGCCTTAGGTAGAACTGGGGACTGTTGGAACAGTAAACAAGTGCAATCAATACAAGATTGAGATACAATACAAGATACAATCTATATAAAAAGCCTTAAAACATTTAAAACCTTTGACTTCCCACTGAGAGAAAATTTGGCCGATATAGGATGGTGGAAATAGGTGGTTATTAGTTAATAGGTGTAAAAGTGGAAGCAGCTGTGCATTTAAAATGTCTTCTAATTTGAAACCAAATTCGAAGTGTGTACACCACAACTGGGATAGTTCTGATGCCAGCAGGATGGTTTCAAGAGAAGTGGTGAGCAAAGCTAGCAATACAGTTTTTGGTGCATGAATTAGAAGACGGCTCCAAACCATCTACAAGGAAGTACACCAAATTAATAATTTAAATAATAATAAATAATAAAAACAATAAAAAAAAATACAAAGGGTAATACAATGATACCATTATTTAAAAAAAATATTTGGGTAGCCACAAGGGAATACATTCATTCATTATCACCCGCTTTATCTTCTATTAGGGTCGCGGTGGGGTTCCCCATGCCCATCCAGGGAAGAACGTTTCGGGCACTGGGCAGATACACCCAGGACAGTGCGCCAATCCATCGCTGGGCACACACTCACTCACTCACTCAAACACACTCTATATGGGGCAATTTGGAGAATTCAATCGAATTGATACATGTTTTTGGACTGTGGGAGGAAACCGGAGAACCCGGGGGAAACCCACGCGGACACGGGGAGAACATGGAAACTCCAGCCAGATGGGGATTCGAACCGGGAATCCCTAGTGCTAAGAGGCGAATGTGCTAACGACTATGCCACCGTGCCCATATGGGAAAATAAAAAGGCACAATGTTCATTTTAATCACATTAATTCTTCCAATAGGTGATAATGATTCTGAAAATCTGACGTTTAATCACTTAAAGGAGATAAATATGCTGCATAGAGGGCTGTCAGTGCACATGTTACAAAGTTGCAAATATATTTAAAGCCAGATTTCCTAATTTTAAAAAGGAATATCACATTGTTTAATTTGTAAAGACAATTTATTTACTTTATATCCTGAAAATTTACCAAAGTGCATCAACATTGAAATAGATGACACACTCAAAAAAGGATCAGAAATGTATAACAGCAAATCATCAGTCTAAAGTAACATCCTACACCTGATACCTGAACAAGAGATTGCCAAAGAAAGTTTTTTGCTAAAATTGAAAATGGTTTAATAGCAAGCACAAACTTTTTAAGTAGCTTGAAAAGGTAGCCCTAATCTAGTTCATTTTCTGATCACTACCTGAGGAGTTACATCTGAATGTCCAGAAAAATTATAAAAAACAGAGTACAGATATTGTAAAACAACTGTCTCTCTTTTATAAAACCTGTCTGTTCTGCCGATTTAATTTTTGGTATGATCTTTTCAAGTCAAACCTTAGCATCAATATGAGCGAGGGGTCTGTATGAGCTACATGAATTTGGATCCTTAAAATAATGAAAGCTAGGAAGGTCCTTTGTTCAATAGATTCATCATATACTGCTAATTCAGTTTTAAATTTCTTTAAAAAATTCAACTAGAAATCTGTCTGGACTGGGGTTTTTTTTTTACACTGCATTCCATTAATTGTAATTATTATTTTCTCCACTGCAAAAAAAGAGTTCACTAGAATGAACTCAGTAACATCCACAAACTCTTTTATAATAGAAGAATATTTAATGTTTCAATGAGTCAATAAATAATTTGACTTTGGACAAATAAATACATTTTCCACGCCATTATACATGGAACAGGAACGAGAATGGGATGTAACAGGCCAAATCTGAGCCCTGCTATCTCACGTAGCTTTCGAGGGACATCATTAAATGCAGCACAAGCTTGCACACATTTAGTTGTCAGAACAGGAAAGACTGAAATGGTCATGTCATTTACTTTAATCTGTCTTAATTCTCTAACCTGCTGCAAAATTGCTAAACAGTCAGAGTAATAATTTAACCTGGCCCCAATTGCTCAAGATCGCTCGTCTTCACAGGCATATGGCTGCAAATAGCACCATTCAATATCGTTCTGTGCCATGGCCATACTGTTAAAAAATTCTGCCCTTTGTGCCTGCATCTCCGATTTAAGCAAGGATAATTAAACTCTTATTGCATTTTGCAGCTCCGATTTAATTACCTCCACAATGTCTGGGCGTAACGCAGAAAGAAGTTCAGCTCTAAAGTTTGCATTGTCCCCAAGACATGAACAGCCTCCGACAGGCCTCAGTGAAGAGGTAAGATGAGCAATTGAACCTGAAGTGGCAGGCCCGTTCTGCTTTGCAGATGAACTTCCATTTGTTTGCTTTAGGTGGCAATTTGCACATAAAACAGCTATATATACAAGGAAGTGCATAATAAGATTAAAGTGTAAAATAATGTGAATAAAAGGAACCGAATAATATTACTTCTTAATACTTTGACATAGCCCATGGGAACGGTAGCCAAAAGTTACTAAATACAACCCCTGGCAAAAAGTATGGAATCACCAGTCTTGGATGAGCATTCATTCAGACATTTAATTCTGTAAAACAAACTCAGATCAAAAACATGATGCAATAATAAGGTCATTCCAAAGTGCAACTTTGTTGGCTTTCAGAAACACTAAAAGAAAAAAAAGAAAAAAAAAAAAAAAAACATTGTGGAAACAAAGTAAATGTTACTTTTATTAAGCAAGCACAGAGAAAAAAATATAGAATCACTCAAATTGGAGGTAGAAAATAAGAACAAACCCAGTCAATTTCCTTTCCCTAAATGGACACCTGGCTCAGTTTACATCTGCTCCTTAGTTTGCAGTTAAAAACACCTGCAGTCATGACACCTTGGAGGGCTGCTGCACGAAGTGGAGTGACAAGAACCATGGCTCCAACAAGGGAAATGTATCTTGAAACAAAAGAGAGGATTGTGAAACTTCTTGAAGAAGGTAACTCTTCACGCATGGTTGCTAAAGACGTGGGTTGTTCACAGTCAGCTGTATCCAAGATATGGACCAAATACAAACAGCATATAAAGGTTGTTAAAGCCAAGCAGGTAGACCAAGAAAGACCTCAAAGCGTCAAGACAAACAACTTAAGGCCATTTGTCTTCAAAATCGAAAAGTACAACTAAACAGATGACATATAAATGGGAGGAAGCTGGAACCAATGTATGTGACCGAACCATAAGAAATCGCCTAAAGGAAATGGGATTTCAATACAGGAGAGCTAATAGAAAACCATCATTGACACCTAAGTAGAAAAGAACAAGACTGCAATGAGCTAAGGAGAGTCAATCATGGACTGTGGATGACTGGATGAAAGTTATCTTCAGTGATGAGTCAAGAATGTGCACTGGACAAGGTGATGATGCGGGAACTTTTGTTTGGTGCCGTACCAGTGAGACTTATGAAGAGGACTGCCTGAAGAAAACAACCAAATTTCCAAAGTCCTTTATGATCAGTCTGGTTTTAGGTGTGGTCACTCCACTAAGACAGCATTGCTCTAGGTGATTGACTCACTTAAATCTGCCAAAGCTAAATCTCAATCCTCTGTCCTCATTCTGCTAAACATTTCTGCAGCTTTTGATACAGTAAATCATCAGATTCTACTGTCCACTCTATCTGAATTAGGCATTTCTGATGCGACACTTGGAATGGGGAGATCTCTAACTCTCACCAAGTACTCACTGGTGTTCCTCAGAACTCTGTATTTGGTCCTCTTCCCTTCTCACTATCCATGATATCACTGAGCAGTCACTCAGGCGCATGGTTTCTCTTACCACTGCTATGCCTATGACACTAAGCTTCATTTGTCTTTTGCCCCTGACGACACCACAATCTCAAATCGTATATCTGCCTGCCTCACTGACATACCTGTTTGGATGAAGGCCGGTCACCTCAAATTAAATTTTGAAAAAACAGAGCTTCTTATAATCTCATTAAACCCTCAATCCATCACGATCTGACCTTCCAAATTGACAGCTCCACAATCTCTTCAACCGATTCGGTCCATAAACTTGGTTTCACAATAGACTCGCACCTTAAACTCTCTGATCATGTTATCAAAACCACCCGTTCCTGCAGATTCCTTCTTTACAATATAAGGAAGAATAGACCTTTCTTTACTAAACATGATACCCAACTGCTAGCTCAAGCCCTCATCCTATCCCGGCTTGATTATTGTAATGCGTTACTTGCTTTACAATCAGACCTCTACAACTAATGCAAAACTCTGCAGCCCGACTTGTGTTCAACCAGCCCAAGCAAACTCATGTCACTCCACTACTCATTTCTCACCATTGGCTCCCTGTAGCTGCTCACATTCAGTGCAATCACTGACTCTGGCCCACAGGACCATTTCTTGATCTTCCCCCTCCTACCTTCACTCTATCTTTTTAAAATACACTCCGACTCGTTCACTTCGCTCCAGTGATGATTGCCGCTTGGCGATTCCACCTCACCGAGGAGCTAATTCTCACTCCGTGGCGTTCACCACTGTAAAATGGTGGAACGATCTTCCCAACTCTGTCCGTAAGGCAGAATTTCTAAGCAGTTTTAAGAAACTACTAAAGACACATCTTTTTAACAATCAAATACCTGTTGTAAAAGGGGGGGGGGGCACAGCAGGTTTGATGATTTTACAGTGTAGTTGGTTTTCTTCATAACTACTGACTTGAGATGTTCTCATTTGTAAGTTGCTTTGGATAAAAGCGTCTGCTAAATGACTAAATGTAATGTAAATGATATGGGGCTGCATGTCAGGCAAAGCCACTGGAGAGATGACTAATTCTTTTATCAATGCACAAGTTTACATTGGTATTTTGGACAGTTTTCTAATCCCTTCAATTGAACAGATGTTTGGAGATGATGAAATAATTTTCCAAGATCACAATGCCATAGGGCAAAAACAGTGAAGGCATTCCTTGGAGAAAGACACATTCAGTCGATGTCATGGCCTGCAAATAGTCCAGATCTCAACCCAATTGAAAACCTGTGGTGGAAACTGAAAAAATGGTCCACAAGAAGGCTCAAACCTGCAAAGCTGATCTGGCAACTGCTATCAAAGAGAGTTGGCACCATATTGATGAAGAATACTGTCACTCATCAAGTCCATGCCTCAGAGACTGCAAGCTGTTATAAAAGCCAAAGGTGTTGCAACTAAATACTAGTGATGTATTTTTAATTTTCTTTTGCTTTTCTGTTTTTGCATGATTCCATATTTTTTTTCCACAGGATTGAGTGATTCCATATTTTTTCCCTGTGCTTGGCTAATAAAAGTAACATTCACTGACTTCCACAATGTTTTCTCTTAATTTATTTGAGTGTTCCTGAAAGCCATCAAGTTGCACTTTGGAATGACCTTATTGTTATCATGTTTTTGATCTCAGTTTGTTCTATAGAATGAAGTGTCTGAATGAGTGCTCATCCTAGACTGGTGATTCCATACTTTTTGCCAGGGGTTGTATGTTTTAAAAATGTTATTCATGTTTACATTTTCAAAGGTTAAAATAATGTGAAATCTTCTAGAAAGTCCGTTAGGTGGTGCTTAGCCTTTAAGGACCCACACTGGTAGCTTCAGTGGACTCAGGATTTAAACAGCTCATCTTTAGATTAATAATCCAACACCCTAACCACTGAGCTACCACATCACTACAATACACGTGGATACACTGTGTGCACAATTATTACGTGTGTTTTGACCATACAACAATTTTTGTAGTACTTCAAGATGTTAGAAATTCAGAAAATCTTTTATGAAGCATGTATCATGAAGCATGTATGCTTCATTAAGGGCAAGTGATGTGTGAAGCCTTGCTGGTTCAAGAAAGTTTTTGATTATTGGCTCAATTTTTGAGCATATATAAAACACCATGAATCCCAACAAAACATGTGTGTTAGTTCTGGAGTTTTGCAAATTTGCCTGTGACCAAGATCTTTTTTTAGCCTACTAAAATGTAAAGGATTTACCCTGTATGGCAACACTTTGATAATGTATTACAAGTAAATTGCCTGTTAATATAGAAATGTAAAGAAAAAATATATTGTTTCTAAAAAAAAATGAATGTCATCACATCAGTATTTATAAGCACAATCTTCTAAAAATACTACAACAATTCAAACATAAATATTCAATGTTCTGTTAAATTTAATTAAACACTGAATAAAATCATAATAAGCTTTTTTTTACAATAATATATCTATATTATCATTATGCACAAATCAAAAGTGATTTATGCTAAGTGGGCATATGACAATAAAAGTTTTGACCAGCAGGGGGTTTATATGCAAATGAAACCTATTTGATGTAAAACTTTAAGGCTTAATAATGCATCAACCCATCACTAATTTACAGTGAAGGAAAATAGTATACCTCTCTAAATAGTGTCTGGGAGGTAGTGATTTCTGCTGCACAAAAATTTCAGCGTCAACAGATCAAGAAACCAACATATTTTATAAATGGAAGGCTTATCACTGTTATTGAAAAGAAGAGTAAAAGAAATGTTTATTGGAATGTTTTGAGTTGTTTGTTTCTAATTCTCACTTGAACAGACCGAAATAAATGTAAATGAAATCTGAAAGTGTGTTTATCTTTTAGCTGCAGAATAATTCTGCACAATTATAGTTGCCCAATAATTGTTCACATCTAGATATTCTCATATGAAGGCCAAAACCTCACTTTCTTAAACACTAATTTTCGAGTTTTAGTAACATTTTTGATAAATCGAGAGCACTGTGGTTCGTGATTTATAAAAATAATTGTCAAAAAATAAAAGACTTGCCAAATAATTGTACAAAATTAGCAAAAAGCGGATGGTCAACTGTTTACAAATGTAAGTAAGGTACAATGAAGACAAAATAATATTATAATTCAGTATAGCAAAAGTGATGGTATGGCATCTCACATCAAGTGAAAACTTATTATGGTGGAACATTATATAGCAGACGAAGTGCATACATAGGCAAGAGCCTACTACACTATTAGTCAAACAACAAGTAGTGGATCAAAAGGAGTACCTCCAGTACTTCAATCACAGTAAATTATTTGAATTACTTCAAGTACAAAAAGGATGTGTGTGTAGTACATATGAAGTACATATGTATGCCAGCGAATGCACTAATAAAAATTCCTTGTAAATCTTGTACTTGGCAAAAGATTCTGACTCTGATTCTGCTGTAGGGCTGAAGTGTGTTTGGGTTTACTTTATCAGGAGAGTTAAAGGATTTCAACTCCCCAAGCAAATGCCCTGTAACTTAAATGTTGACTCTAAAACTTGCACAATGTATAAAAGCTATACTGTGCAATTCTTGAATTCATCTAAGATTTTCCACAATAACGCATTTTTATTGTATGTCAATGTATTTTTACATACAGTATATTTAATACGGCTGGTAAATAAAAACATAGTGTTAAAGACCATACATACCAAACATAATTGGAAACACCATTATGTCAACTTTTAAATATCAAATTTTATTGATAATATCATTTTTCATAATAAATTTTCACACAAAATAAACTTTTTGCAGGTCAGAGTCTCTTATGTAAAATCGTGTATACTTTAATTATTTGAGACTTCACAGATATCCTATCGCACTAGTAAACATTGGTCACTACCACTCATATCTGATCAGTATTAATCAGTATGCAATGCCACTTTATTCATTTATTCATTCACATTTTTGCACACTGCTTTTCATATTTTCTTTATGTATATTTTATTATATTGGTTGATTTATGTTTAAAGTACAATTTACATATATTATAGTACATATACTATACATATACTTTACATTGCTTTTTATAGTTGCTTATTATCTCTATTATTGTTATTTTGTTCCCTTTACTGTAATTGCATTGGCTTGAACAATATACACATTTCCCTCTGGGATTAATAAAGTGATAGATCGATCAATCTATCTATCTATTAGTGCAAACAATTTAAATCTTCTTACCTTAATCCACTGTTTTATTGCTTGTTTACGAATATTCACATAATCTGTGTATAAAGCAGCTGTTACACATACACTCTAAGACGCGCGAAAAACAATTTAGTCTTTTTACCACTTACATTGTGCTTGAGGTTTTATGAAGTGCAGCGTCCCAAACTGTCCAGCACAGAATGAAGCAGTGCTCTGTCGTGGAAGTTTTCGAAATAACTTGTTTGAAAATATACCAAGTCCTATAATATTATGTTAATTAAAATTGCTTACAATAACACCACAGTAATACAAGTAACACAATACCAGTAACCAGTAGTAAAATTCACTAAGGTTAATCTGCTTTCTGCTTACTCTGTCAGCACCACAGTACAAACTCTAAATAGGAGTATTCTCACACGCAGAGAGCCTGGGTCAGATCGTTGTTTCCGGTGTAACACCGAATTCTGTGACAATCGGATTCTGTGACATTAGCGGGCGCTGTTGCCAGTTTAAAAAAATCAAAACGCGCACGAATTCATTACGTTGTCCCCAAATAAAACGTAAAATGAAATGTTAAAAAGCAAGGTTAGTTAAACACGTAACTTGTAATAACGTGTATTTTTGGTGTTCATACTAGTTTTTTTAAGATAACAAATTGAGGGTTATTCTTGGCAGTTGATTTAAAATGTTCACATTACAAAAGATTGGAGTTTTGTCACTTTATATATTGGATGCAAAGTATCTAAGATTATTAAGAACACTTTATTTACAATAAAGATATTTTGTGTATTATGATTGACGATGGCGGCACGGTGGCTAAGTGGTTAGCACATTCGCCTCTCAGCGCTAGGGATTCCCGGTTCGAATCCCCATCTGGGTGGAGTTTCCATGTTCTCCCCGTGTCTGCGTGGGTTTTCTCTGGGTTCTCCGGTTTCCTCCCACAGTCCAAAAACATGGATCAAGTTAATTGATTTCTCAAAATTGCCCCATTTGGAGTGTGTCTGTGTGAGTAAGTGTGTGCCCAGCGATGGATTGGCGCCCTGTCCTGGGTCTATCTGCCCAGCGCCCGAGACGTTCTCCCCTGGATGGGCATGGGGAACCCCACCGCGACCCTAATAGAGGATAAGCGGGAGATAATGAATGAATGAATGAATGATTGACGATACAATTATGTGTGGCATAATGGCTTGGTGGTTAGCACATTCGCCTCTCAGTGCTAGGGATTCCTGATTCAAATACCTATCTGGGTGGAGGTTCCTTGTTGTCCTCCTCGTGGGTTTCCTCCGGGTTCTCCGGTTTCGTCCCATAGTCCAAAAAGATGGATCAAGGGCAATTGAGTTCTCCAAATTGACCCATATAGAGTGTGTTTGTGTGAGCGTGCCCAGCCATAGATTGGCAACCTGTATCTGCCCAGCACCCGAATCATTCTCCCCTGGATGGACATTGGGGACCCTGCCGCGGCCCTAGTAGAGGATAAAGCGGAAGATAATGAATGGACGGATACGATTATGTGACCCTGCTAAGGATCACAACTCAATTATTCGTTGAGATACTCTTATTTATACCTCAAAATAATTTCAAAATAATTTAATTAATTTTCTATAAACAAAAAAATTTTCATCGCTCTAAACAAAAGATGGACTGAAGTAGAAGGGGTCAACTATTTTGATCTCCTGTTAAAATCTTTATTTCGTGACTAAATTGGCAACAGCGTCCTCTAAACTTTAGAGTATAAAGTCACAGAATCCGATGGTCACAGAATTCGGTGTAACACCTGTAGGCTCCGGACTGACGAGTCACGTGACAGGCACACTATAATAAGGACAAACCGTCGTCGCACATGGAGAAAAAAGATTTAAGACAAACTGTTCAGAACTGAGCATTGAATAATGTAAATAGTATAAGATGAATCATGTATAAAACAAATTCGTTATTTTTATTAGATATAGTGTCACATAATGAAAGTCGTAGCATCAAAAAGTAATTAATGTTTTAATAGCCTGCTTGCCATATAACTGTAGCAAATAGAGATATATCAATTATTTAATGGCAAAGAAATGTAAGAATAAAATTAAGGCAAAAAAAAACAACAATGAGCATTTTATTTTTTTATTTTTAATTAAGTGCTGGGAAAATGAAAGGTCTCTTAATCACACCTCCTCATTCATACGTGTAACAAAAGTCTTATGAAAATTAGGAAATAGAACAAAATTAACAATTAACTAAGATCAATAACTATGATATTTAAATCATAAGCTTTTACCAAATTAAAAAATTATGGACTATATCGTTGGTCATTTATTGGGTTCATGGTTTTAAACACACACACAAATTATCTGCCCTTATGGGTAGGTCTTTATGAAATGCATTATAAACACAAATAAAAAACAATTATATGTGCTTAAAATAATTAATGAGGAGTAAAGCAAATAACATCAGAACTTGTAGAGAAATGTTAGATCAGTGTGGGAGAACAAATACAAGATGCTTTATTGTCAATTCCACTGCATATTTAGGACATTCAAAGAATTGATAGAACGTTCGCTGTGATAATTCGTGCTGCCACCATGAGTTAGAGGTGGGTATAAAATGTGATACATTAGGAGAATAGGTGAAAAAACACCGCTTCAAAACTATCCTTCAATAAAGGAAATTCAAGGAAGATTATTGTAATGCATTGCTTGTCGGTCTCCCAGCTTGCACAATCGAGGTCTCTACAACTGATTCAAAACTCTGCAGCTCGACTTGTGTTTAACCAGCCCAAGAAAACTCATGTCATTCCATTACTCATCTCTCTCCATTAACCTCCTGTAGCTGCTTGTATTCAATACAAGGCTTGTATTCAATACAGGACAATCCCTTTCAATCTCTATTTCAGAAAATCCACTCAAACTCATATGCTTCACAATACATTTCATCTGGTGATTCAACCTCACCGTGGTGCAAATTTTTATTCCATTTCGTTCACCACTGTGAAATGGTGGAACAATCTGCCCAACTCTGTCCGTAAGGCCGAGTCACTTAGCATCTTTAATGAACATCTCAAACCATATTTCTTCCACAAACATTTGCTATATATAAAAAACCGCCAGATTGGAGAATGATCATATTTGATTATACTACATTATAGCTATATATATATATATATATATATATATATATATATATATATATATATATATATATATATATATATATATATAGCATTTTTTCTTAACTACTGACTTGTATTGTTCTCTAATTTGTAAGTCTGCTAAAAGTGTCTGCTAAATGATTAATGTATGTAATGGATAGACAGCAGAGATTTAGAAATAAGAAGAATAGACTAATTTGATTTAAGCAAAGCATGTACAAAATAAAAATCAGGCCCTTCTGTATACATTTGGGTTATATAGTTCAACTAAAGTCTATTCTGATCAGCTGATGATCATGTATAACTACTATAGTGCTGCAATAAATTCTTTAAAGTTTTCATAAATATTTATGTTTGAGGACATTCATTCATTCATTCATTCATTCATTATCTTCCGCTTTATCCTATATTAGAGTCGTGGGGGGTTCCCTATGCCCATCCAGGGGAGAACGTTTCGGGCGCTGGGCAGATACACCCAGGACAGGGCGCCAATCTATCGCTGGGCACACACATACACACCCGATATATTTTTTTCTCTCTCTCTCTTAGTGGCTGAAACAGGCTTCCATAAAATGCGTTTGCTAAATGACTAAATGTACAGGTAAGTCACATTTCACACTCCAGCTCAGTAGGTGGTGGTAATGGACCTTTAGTCCGCCATAAGGCTGATAGAAGGAGTAGACAAGACACCCAATAGCTACTTTTGTTACTGTGGAGTTGGCGACAGTGGTTCCATGTCTTTGAAATGTTGAAAATTAATTGTTACATGAGGTAGTGACTTCTACACAAGCTCCAGTGCTCTGTCCAAACCTGCAAGAGTTGGGAAAAAGCGACACAAGCTTTCGTAATAAACTTTGAATATCTACTTACGTCTGCAAGAAATCGCTGTTATGGGGGTAGGCCTGCTTCTTTCTGACGTCAGTTAAAATTTGTGTTTACATAAAGATTTCATACTATTCGTCTGAATGTGGCTTTGTAGAAATTTGGATTGCAGTTTAAAGCCACACTTGAGAATGTGACAGAAGTCAGACCTGAGGGAGACGACTTCCGCTGGTATTTGAAGGTATAGATTATTGCTCACACGTTTGAAACGTTCTTATGTTCTTAACTTAAATGAGACTTTGATATCTTTTACTTTTGAGACCCGATGGGGTATAATATGTCTTAATTTACCACCGTTTACGTGCAAAACTGCCAAAAGAGTTGTGGACTCTTGAGGCACAGTGCAGAACTCCGTTATTGTGCAGCCACTAAAAGCGATGTCGTCAAATCACTGTCAACATCTCGAGAGAGAATAAGAAAAACTCTCAGCATGCGCGCGTGCCACTGTATTAATCTGCTTTCGATTCGGTTTTTCCATTCGCTACGGTTTCCACTGTTGCCAACTGCTCAGTAAGTAAAGTAGATATATATTGGTTGTCCTAAAATTCGTTTATTACGTAATCGCTTAATTTGCATAATAGTCAATTCGACTGTTTAAAGAACATTGTGGGTCAGATAAAAGTGTAAAAACGAATTACTTTTTCTACTACCTTTCTGTCTTTGAAATAAGCCATTACTTCTTAAAATAACTTTTTTTCTTCTTTGTCTAAACCCACATTACATTATTTTTTTGTAAATCACATAAATAAATGTTTGGTTGTATAGCTAAATGTTTAGCTTTTTAAATGCATTTGTATTTACATCCCTCTCTGTATTTAGGAGGTGGGGTCAGTGGCAGATTTGGGCGTGCACAATTTAGTTGCAGTGTGGATGAGGAGTGATGTGGGTCTGCTCTGACTATGCGTCTGAGCACTGAGTGTTGTGGAATGGCAGGGGAGAACGTTTCAGGGTGCTTGGCAGATACACCCCGGACAGGGTGCCAATCTATCGCTGGGCACACACTCACTCACACAGACACACTTTATATGGGGCAATTTGGAGAACTCAATTGACTTGATCCATGTTTTTGGACTGTGGGAGGAAACCGGAGAACCCGGAGGAAACCCACGTGGACACGGGGAGAACATGGAAACTCCAGCCAGATGGGGATTCGAACCGGGAATTCCTAGCGCTGAGGGGCGAACATGCTAACCACTAAGCCGCCCAAGTTACTAAATATAGTGACAAATTGGCAAGTTACAGTTTCTTATAATTTTGATGATTCTAGGCGGACACAAAGCATGGCACCTACCCCATGCATCATGATTGGCTTTTACAACAAACTTATCCTGCATAGAGATCATACACTTTCCATAGTATTAGTTCTTAGTGATATCCAAAATGCGTATATGTTTGTGCACTTTTATAGCCTAAAATTACATAGATGCATTTTAAATATCACAAATAAATCATTGTTGATGAATGCTATAAACAAATTGATTGTGATTTTCCCCCCATTTTGGGACCATAAAGGATGATCTTATCTTAAATGAAAGTGTTAATAGTGTATTTTTTTTTTATCACTTAGCAGCATTTAGCAAATGAACAAAAAAAAAATCTCAATCAAATCGATATTAAGAGGGACCACCCTTTGTATTCCAAACACCATCAATTGTTTAAGTTAATGCATACATTTTTTGAAAGAACTTGGCTGTTAGGTTGTTAGGTTAAACATCTTGGAGAACTAACTACAGAACTTTTGTGTATCTTTATGTAACTTAATGCCTGACAGTTTCACTAATGTTGAGATTCAGGCCCAGTGGAGGCCGTACCATAACTTCTAACACTTTTCTTTTACTTTTTTATGCTGCAGACATTTTTATTTTTATTAGACATTGGCAGTATGTTCGGGGTTGCTGTCCTACTGCTGAATAAATTTGGTTCCGCATATACTCCTCCCTGATATTGCATGATGCATCCATCTGTTTTTTGCAGCATTAATTACACCACTATTTTTGACCAAATCAAGTTCAAGTTCAAGTTATTTATTTATATAGTGCTTTTTACAAAAGTACATTGTTACAAAGCAGCTTTACAGAATGAAAAGCCTTTAAACCCCCGAAGCGACAGTGGCAAGAAAAAACTCCCTTTTATGTTGTTATTCAAGGAAGAAACCTTGGGAGGACCAAGACTCAGTGGGGGACTCATCCTCCTTGAGTGGCAAGGCAGCAACAACAATGTAGGACAGCTATGTACAGATATTAAACAAATGGAGAACTAACAACTGTTAAACTATATGTGAGTCCATTAAGGGTGTCCTGCAGGACCGCCAGTCCAATTGATATTCAGATTCCATCCCGTATTCGTCAGCAGAGCCATGGATGAAGATCTCCAGGAAGCCGGTCACACCTCAAAAGAAACAGACAAGGAAGGCAGTTAGAGCTAATAATAAAGCACGGCATTTAATTAATAAGTAATTTATTGACACAGTGCAGTATGTGACTCCGGCATCACTGACTAGAGCAGCATAACTAAAAGAGGCAGATACTGCAAACTCTACATAGTTGAGATGGCACCCCGAAACAGCATTTTTTCAGCGCCACACCCCCCCATTACTGATTAGGTTGGTGAAGAGGTGAAACGCCAGCATACACTGATCACAGATTACCCCCCCAACACAGCCAAGCCTAAATTCTACATCTTCTACTGGGGATCTATCTACAGGGGATTAATTAAACGCAAGATTAAATAAATGTTTTAAATTTATTTTTAAAGATTAATAGTGATTCAGAACAGTAATTGGAAGGCTATTTCAAAGTTGAGGAGCCTTGTGGGAGAGTAAGAGTAAACCAGCACCTTGAGATCGGAGCTCACGTGTTGGTTTGTACGATTGAATCAGCTCACTCAGACACTGTGGAGCCTGATCATGTAGAATTTTATATGTTATCAATAAAATTTTGTACTCAATACGAAACTTAACTGGTAGCCAGTGCAAGTTTGATAACACAGGACTGATATGATCAAACTTTCTGATTTTAGTTAAAACTCCAACTGCAGCATTTTGCACAAGTTGTAATTTATGTAATGATTTATTACAACATTCTGTCAGAAGTGAATTACAATAATTTAACCTTGAGGTAATAAAAGCATGAATTAGTTTTTCTGAATCTTGGAGGGAGAGGATATTTCGCAGCTGCGAAATGTTACGAAGGTGAAAAAATGCAATTCTAGTAATATTGCTAATGTGCTCTGTAAAGGAGATATCTGAATCAATAGTGACACCGAGATTATTTACAGATGAACTGGGTCTAATTAAAGAGTTATCAAGGTTTAACATAGTGTTAGAAGCTTTGTTAATTTTGTCCTTGGGTTTAACTATCAGAAACTCTGTTTTATCAGAATTTAGCAGTAGGAAGTTTTTTGACATCCATATTTTAATATCTTGGATGCAGTCCTCAAGCTTACTGACTGAACGACAATCATTAGGGTTAGCTGAAACGTATAACTGTTTATCATCTGCATATGAGTTGAATATTGATTTCGATTTGTCAGATAGGATTTAAACCACTGGAGTGCAGATCCTGTAATGCCCACAGTGTTTTCTAATCGATCAACTAAGATGTTATGGTCTATAGTGTCAAAGGCTGCACTAAGATCTAATAATACAAGAAAAGAGATTTGGTTATTATCAGAGGACATTAATAAGTCCTTAACGACTTAAATTAAGGCTGTCTCAGTGCTATGATGAGACCTAAAACCTGACTGAAAAACTTAATGAATGTTATTAGCTAGAAGACGGCGATCCAGCTGGTTGAACACATTTTTTTTCTAGGATTTTAGAGCCAATAGGAAGGTTTGATATTGGTCTTTAGATGGACAGTATAAGAGGATCTAAATTAGGTTTGTTAAGTAATGGTTTAATGACTGCACACTTCAGATTTTTGGGAACATAGCCTATTTTAAGTGATGAATTTATAATATTTATAAAAGGCTCTGTAATATTTGGTAGGAGGACCTTAAGCAGGTTTTTAGGTATTGGGTCTAACATACAGAATGTTGTCTTTGATTGTGTAATTAATGAGACAAGTTCTTTTTTAGATATGGGGTTAAAGGTATTTAACTCTTGTACTATATTATTTTCTCTACCACTAGATTTTTCAGAAATCATTGAGTATTGGTTATGCTACACGATGCATTAGATGATTTAAGTCTTATGTTTTCAATTTTATCACTAAAGAAATTCATGAAATCATTGCTGCAAAACTGTGAGTGAATCTGTGAATCTGTTTCAGTAGCACTTGGAGTTAATTTAGCAATGGTACTAAAGAGGAATCTTTGGTTGTTTTTCTCTATTAATTCAGAATAATATTTAGTCTTCGCTGCATTGAGTGCATGTTTGTACTCAGTCATACTGTCCTTCCAGGCAACCCTAAATACCTCTAATTTAGTTTGTCTCCATTTACGCTCCATGGTTCTAGTGGTTTGTTTAAGGGCACGTGTTTGATCATCAAACCATGGAACGAGTCTTTTATCTTTATTTCTTTTTAGTTTAAGTGGAGCGACACTGTCTGAGGTTGCAGAAAAGACATATTTAAGGTATTCCCCTGTGTTTTCAAGTTCATCGGGTCCTGATCCTGGTTTAATGTTTAATTTGGGTAAATGTTGTAGGAATGACACAGCAGTAGAGGGAATGATTTTACGCTTCATATTATATCGCGGTTTAATGACTGGATCAATATCAATTTCTAAAACGTAGGTTATCAAATAGTGATCGGAGATGACCTCACTTAGTGGAACAATAGTTAAATTATTAATGTTAATACCATGTGATAAAACTAAGTCTAATGTATGTTTACAGCAATGTGTTTTACCAGCCATACTTTGAGTAATGCCCATGGAATATAGGATGGAGTCAAAGGCTAATTTAAATGAGTCTAGGGGGTTTTCAAAGTGAATATTGAAGTCACCGACTATTAAGACCTTGTTTGATGAGATTACTATGTTAGAGAGTAATTCACCAAATTCTTTAATAAACTCTGTATATGCGCCGGGAGGGCGGTATATGGTAATAAGTTGCATTAGATTGTATTTATTCTTCAATGCGGATGAGCTGCTTATGTTGAGTACAAGAGCTTCGAAGGATTTTGACTCATACTTATTATTAAGTGTTACATTTATGTTTTCTTTATAGATCATCTCTCCCACTCCACCTTCTCGTCCACTAAGACGTGGTTTATGAGCATAAGTATAACCAGGTGGAGAGGCATCATTTAATGCTAGGTATTCTTTGGCCCTAATCCAGGTCTCTGTGAGACAAAAGACATTTAGGAAGTTATCAGTTATTATTTCTTAAACTAGAGCTGATTTTGATGAAAGTGACCTAATGTTTAATAACCCAAGTTTTAACTTAAAAGTGTTTCTTACATTACTTGAGGTTGTATTGATATTAATGATATTTTTTTGGCACACTTTTTGGACTCTTTTTGTTTTATGCTCACTGCGATACTTGATAACTGTCTTAATGGTATGGAACCTAGTTATTGTGGGTGGCGACTCCTGGCAGTTCGCAGGCACTTGGTTAGGCCATTCTGTCTGCTGCCTGGCCTTGGCTCTGAATTGTCAATTTTTCTGAAGAAAAAACGCTATCGGCTATGTTATGTGACATGAGTGCAGCACCCTCCCGGGAAGGATGGCTCTCCAACTCCATTTGCAGAAATGCAGCCCCAAACTTGAATGGAACTTTTACTGTGTCTGTGTGCATGCCGATCCACTGGGACACCCAGTAAGAAGCATTGTTGACTAAAATGCCTTGTTCAACTCATGGGTAAGGGGGAGAATAGGCACACTGGTTTGATATTATAGAAAGGCAACAGTAAATTAGATACAGTGGGTTGCAAAAGTATTCATACCCCTTGAACTTTTCCATATTTTGTCACATTACAACCACAAACATAAATATATTTCACTGGAATTTAATGTGAAAGACCAACACAAAGTGGTATACAATTGTGAAGTGAAATGAAAGTTATACATGAATCAACAATTTTTTTACAAATAAAAAACTGAAAAGTGCGATGTGCAAAATTATTCAGCCCCCCCTGAGTCAATACTTTGTGGAACCACCTTTTGCTGCAATTACAGCTGCAAGTCTTTTAGGGTATGTCTCCACCAGCTTTGCACATCTAGTGACTGAAATTTTTGCCCATTCCTCCTTGCAAAACAGCTCAAGCTCAGTCAGATTGGATGGAGAGCGTTTGTGAACAGCAGTTTTGAGATCTTGCCACAAATTCTCAATTGGGTTTAGGTCTGGACTTTGACTGGGCCATTCTAACNAAAAGGGGGCTGAATAATTTTGCACGTCGCACTTTTCAGTTTTTTATTTGTAAAAAAATTGTTGATTCATGTATAACTTTCATTCCACTTCACAATTGTATACCACTTTGTGTTGGTCTTTCACATTAAATTCCAGTGAAATATATTTATGTTTGTGGTTGTAATGTGACAAAATATGGCAAAGTTCAAGGGGTATGAATACTTTTGCAACCCACTGTATTCTTTAGTTACAACCAAGGATACATCTCCGAATGCACAGCATATGCACACTAATTGGCCACTTAATTAGGTACACCCTGCTGAGCTAGACCTTTGTCTTCAAGACTGCTGTAATTGTTTATGGCATACTGAGGACACATTCCTGTGAGATTTTGGTCCATATTGGCATCTTGCAGTTCCTGCAGATCTGTTGGCTGTGCATCTATGATGCGAATATCCTGTTCCACCACATCCCAAAGGTTCTCTATTGAAAATCTGGTGGTTGTGGAGGACTTTGGTGCACAGTGAACTTATTGTCATGTTCAAGAAACTAGTTTAAGATCTAGTTTAAGAGCTTTGTTCATTATCCTGCTGAAAAAAAGCCATCAGAAGATGGGTACACTGAGGTCATAAAAGGCCATCACCACCAGCCTAAGGATGCATCCATGCTTTCATGTTGTTTATGCTATATTCTGACCTTACCATCTAAATGTCGCAGCTGAAATGACTCGTTAGACCAGACAATGTTTTTTCAATCATGTACTGTCTAATTTTCTAGCTAACAGAAGAGGTATCCAGTGTGAGCTTCTGCTGCTGTAGCTCATCTTATTCAAGGTGTTGTGTGTTTAGACCTGTATTCTGCATTCCATGGTTGTAATGTTAGGTTATTTGAGTTACTGTTTCATTTTTATCCTTTCAAACCAGTCTGTCCATTCTCCTCTGACCTCTCACATTAACATGGCATTTTCATTTATACAATTACCACTCACCGAATATTTTGTCTTTTTTGGGCCATTCTCTATAGATCTTAGAGATGGTTTATGTGAAAATCCCAGTAGATTATAAGTTTCTGTAATACTTAAACCAGCCAAAAACCACTCCTTATTCAAAATCGTTTAAGAGGTGGGCTGTCAGGGCCTTCAAGGTCTCTGAAGGCCTAGAAATATCTGAATCACAGTCTGATGTTAATTGTATTTTGTCGATGAATATTTATTAAATAATTCCAAATGGTCCATTTGCTACCTTTCATAGCATTTCCCCAGTTGCGCTGCTTCCAAACTTGTATTTTCTTAGTAAAGCATTTAACCAATCACATTTCAGCATCATCGGTGGCCATTGGTGGCCTAGGCCTTTATAATGAATTTTGCAGGCCAAGTAGCAATAAATAGGTGTCAAAATAAGCAAAATATTTAAAAACCATCTGTATGTCATGTTAAATTACTTTATTCTAAATAAATTCTGCTTGTGAAGTTTAAAATTTTGTTGAAAATGGGAAATTTATCCATAAAAACAATGAACAACTATACAAAGTTTCAGCTGAATCGGGAATTGGGTGATATAGCATTTGAAAACTTTTTACCAGACACACAGGTGAAGCTAATATAGGGGTGGTAATAATAATAATAATAATAATAATAATAATAATAATAATAATAATAATAATAATAAAAACTGTTGCTTTAACAAATCAGATTTTGAGTTGGCAATAGGCGCATCTTATCTCAGCATATTCATGCCCTCTGATTGAAGTGTACTTTTAATGAGCATTACATTCAGCCATTTAAGACTTACTACATAACTACAACTCGACTTTCAGCATTAGCATCACTGATAATAGAAAAATACTTCTTGTTGAAACTAATTACACTTTTTTAAGGAAAAAAAGGAGGATGGATGGTACAAATAATCAGGATTTATGGTGAGGGTTATTTTCATAAATAATATTGCAATTTTATGAGGTTATTTTTGGTGGTTTTTTTTTTTTTCATATACATGAGTGTAATGGGTTGGGTATGAATGAATACTGAAGACAAGATTTCCCAGGCTTATTTAAATCTTTATTTTCATGTTATTTTTAATTTATTTGAACACGCATGCTGGTCGATGGTATTTTCCATTCCCTTGGGTTCCAGAAGTTTGAGGTTGTTCTCTGCAGCTTATAAACTCAGGCCTTGGTGTGAAATGCATGGCCCTCTGCTGAGATCTATTAAAGCAATAAGGCACTAGAAAGCCTGCATTATTGTGAATAAATCACAGGAATATATAGATATGTTACTAAAATCTCAAAAAGATGTACTAATCGATTCTAACAAACCAAATGGGTTGATTAAACTCCGGATTCACAATCAAGGACGTAGCATGTGCACTGAGCGGGGGATGCATTTTTTGACAGGGGTGCCAAATACCATTCAAATATGCATTCTCAATTTGGGAGAAACAAGCCGATGTGGTATCCTGTAATTTTGTTCCAAACTGTTTAATTTCAGCTGAAGTGTGGAAATTGTGGTGAGGTCTCAGAAAAATGGCAGTATATCACTTTACTGGTAAGATCATATTTATTTATTTTGCATGTTCATACAGTGTTACCTCTTTCCAAATTTATGAATTGCAATGATGTATAGTGTTTGGAAGTAGTCTTTAGCCCGTTTTCTTCTACCATATCTTTCATGACTGTTAAGTGTAATTGGCTGGTGGTTGAAGCGCAGCATTTATAATTGTTACAAATATTACATTGTGTTGTGTTTTTTGTGTTAGTTCTCAGTCTCACATTTTGTCTTATACTTGTGATTGTTCTTTTACTGCAATGGGACATTTATTTATAAAATATGTTTAAAATGCCAGTAAGCCACTATATTTCAAATACAATACAAATTAATGTCATTAGAGTCATTTAAAATATATGTAAATTTAAATTTCAAATTAGGATCTTTATTGCCATTCCTAATCCTGCAAAATATTTTGACTATTGTGGATGGTGGTAAAATTTATTCTAACTTGTCTTGAGTGTTTAACCCTCACATTTTGATGCAATGGCTCTGAGCCTTCACTTTTAAGGTTTAACTTTTAAGGTAAGTGGGGAGCAAGGGGTGATAAATTAACTGATGACAAAAAATGGCAAAAAAATGACAACTATGAATAAAAATGTATTTACTAAAGTTAACACCAAATAACTAAATAAAAGCAACCTGGAGCTGTGACTCAGCTTCAACCCCTTTGGCCCCGTTAGGCTCAGTCATTCAGATCCGTGGTTTCTCTAACCAATGTTATACTGATGACACTCAGTTTCAAATGTCTTGTGACGCCCTAGTAGAGGATTAAGCGGAAGATAATGGATGAATTACTGTCTATAACTTTAAACTGCTCTTCACAAGAATACGAAGTCGATCTGATCTGACAAAGTATCTTACTTTCATCCCAATTCTCAAGTAAAATATAAAGGTGAAACAATACTTAAGCTTCTAAAAAAAAAATGTTTTATATGGTTCTTCTCAGATGATGGCCACTGATTTACTTTGTGGATGTTAAAGTACCCTCTTTAGTATGTTGGCTTGCTTTTACTCAGAAAAATAGAAAACCTAACATTTTAGTGCACTTTTGCTTTAAGCTGTATTGATTACTGAAATCTGTTTTAGGACAGCATGCCTCTAAAAGGAGGACGGGGTAGTGCCACAATGGTTAAGAAGTGTAAGCTGTGTTTGCGTGAAAACTCAGTAGGTGAGCATCCTTTTGACTGTAGTTATGTTTTGGTCACAGAATTAACAGAATTAAGAGTTTTTCAAGCTAAAATAACTTTTCTAAAATTTTATTGAGCAGCAAAGCATAAAGAAATGCATAGTATGAACCTCGAGATGTTAATGGGAATTGGTGTATCTGGCCATTTTTATAGTTTACTTGAAAAAAAGTGCATGTGACAGTTCAGTCTCTAGTGGTGTTTAAAGGATAACCAAGTAGCCTCACTTTTATTGTGTTTTTGCACATACATTTGAAGTAAGACAACAGAGTCCTTTTTGTGAGATACAAATTGCTAAAGCACCAGATTGATAGTTTGATCTATAGATATAATCTAAGGACAACAAAGCTCCAACTGAAATAAAAAAAATGTTTGATAAAACACAAAATAAACACAAAATAATTGATGCATGCACAAAATGCACAGCGTAAATGGTGAATGAATAAATTATAACCATTGAAAATTGCATGAGTAGTATGGCTGAGTATTGATGTGCATTTACACAAATATTTTTAAACGTTAAAAATGTTTCAAAGTTCCTTTTTAAAATACTGTCACCAAGCAAAGTCCAATGTGAAATAAAAAGTTTGTGATTCAGTGCATCAGCTATAATTTTAATATCAAATTTAAACAAATAAGACCTAAAACTTGTATAAAGTGACTATAAAGTACTAGACAGTGATATTTGCACAAATTTTTCCCCCACAGATATTCTGAGGGATACCATCACATCATATAATGTAAGTGAAATTTGTGGTGTTTGGAGTAAAAAAACACATAAATAAAAAGAAAACTGTGTAATGCTAGATAGAGTTTCCATGTTCTCCCTGTATTCACGTGGGTTTTCTTAAGTTTCTCCGTTTTCTTTAGAAAATTATTCAAGGTAAATTAGCTGCTCTAAATTGCCAAAAAACAAATTCCTATATAATGGTTCTATGTGAGTGTGGATCCCCCTCAAGTCAATATGCATTGAGTACATTTTGCATGATTTGATGATGTTTCAACAGTTGGTTTACTTAAAATATTATATTTCGTGTTTTTTTTTTTTTTTTTTTTTTTT